>PVHX01002735.1:91565-159873 GCA_004024805.1 Geosciurus inauris
CATTATGCTAAGTGAAGTAAGCCAATCCCAAAAAACCAAATGCCGAATGGTCTCTCTGATTAGTGGATGCTGATGAATAAGGGAGGTGGGAATGGGAAACATAAGAGAAATAGAGAAACACTGGACGCGACATGGGGGAGGTGGGGGGCAGGAAAGGGGAATGGGTATAGTAAAGATGGTTGATAAAAAATATATATAATTATATATATATATATACTGTTCATTGAAAGTGCATATAAAGGTGTTTAATATGAAGAATTTAATCTGCTTATAATTTTGTGCAAAGTTAGAAAAATTACGATTGTAACAATTTTTTTCTATTTGCCTCAACAAATGTTTTCAGTGAATAGTGTGTACAGCTTCTGAAAATTTGTTTTTTTCTGTTATGTTTGATAACATGTATTAAAATGCAATTTTTGAGAAAAAAAAATGGTGCTGGGAAAACTGGAAATCCATATGTAGCAAAATGAAACTAAACCTCTATCTCTCACCTTGCACAAAACTCAACTCAAAGTGGATCAAGGACCTAGGCATTAGACCGGAGACACAGCACCTACTACAAGAAAAATTAAGCCCAAATCTCTATCATGTCAGCTTGGGAACTGAATTCCTCAACAAGACTCCTAAAACTCAAGAAGTAAAATCAAGAATCAATAAATGGGGTAGAATCAAATTAAAATCTTCTTCACAGCAAAGAAAAAAAGTATGTGAAGAGAAAGCCTACAGAATGGGAGAAAATCTTTGCCACCTGCACCTCAGATAGATCATTAATCTCTAGGATATAAAAAGAACTAAAAAAACTTAACACCAAAATAACCCAAATAGCCCAGTCAATAAATAGCCTAAGGAATTGAACAGACAAAGAAGAAGAAATACGAATGGTCAACACATATATGAAAAAATGTTCAACATCTCTAGCAATTAGAGAAATGTGAATTAAAACTACACTGAGATTTCATCTCACTCTAGTCAGAATGGCAATTATCAAGAATACAAATAACAATAAATGTTGACAAGGATGTGGGGAAAAAGGTCCACTCATATGTTGCTTGTGGGACTGCAAATTAGTGCAACCACTATGGAAAGCAGTATGGAGATTCCTCAGAAAACTTAAAATGGAACTACCATTTGACCCAGTTATCCCTCTCCTTGGTTTATACCCAAAATAACTTAAAATCAGCATATTACAGAGATGCATCCATGTCAATGTTTATAACCACTCAATTCCCAATAGCTAAATTATGGAACCAACCTAGGTACCCTTCAACAGATAAATGGGATAAAGAAAATGTGGTATATATACACAATGGAATATTACTCAGCCATAAAGAAGAATGAAATTATGGCATTTGCCAGTAAATGGATGGAGCTGGAGAATATCCTGCTAAGTGAAATAAGTCAATCCCCCCAAAAATGAAGACCAAATGTTCTCTCTGATATGCAGATGCTGACTCACAATAGGTGGGTGTTGAACCCAGGACACAAAGAAAAGACCACCAACTCTAATTTTAAATCAAATTAAGCAAGCTTATATTGTGTACACAAGAGCCAGGAGGTCAAGCCAGAGAATTTGCATTTCTGAAGGTGACCAGGGCTCAAGGCAATGATCAGGTGGTGAGGGGATGCCATCCTGATCAGGATGCCTCACTCAAAAGTGAGGACAGTGCCTGGTCCAAGAACAAGGAGGTTTTTGTAACACAAAGAGTTACAAAGGTAGGTGTCTTAGGAATGTACAATTGACAGAGTTCTGGCAAGTGTCAAACTGAAGCAAATAGCAAATCAATGATTCACATAGCTCTAGTCAAAGCCAGATGTGACTATCGTGGTCAAAGCCGAGGTTTCAGGGAGGGCAGACTCTAGTGAGGGCCAGACACGTTCCAAGCAAGTGAAACAGAAATAAACTGTTTATGACCTCTGGTCAAGGTGGCTCCCAAACTTAAGATAGAATTAGGCTAGGTTCATCAAAGGGAGGGAGGTGGGAGGAGGGGAAGTTCACTGGATTGGACAGGGAGGAGTAGGGGGAGGAGGGGATGGGAATGGGAAAGACATTAGTTTCCTGGGTTAATATATGAGTACATGGCCAGTGTAACTCCACATCATTTACAACCACAAGAATAGGAAGTCATATTCCATTATGTATGATATGTTGAAATACATTCTATTGTCACGTGTAACTAAAAAGAACAAATTTAAAAAAAAAAAATTCAGTTGGCCTATCTCCTGCCTGAAATTCCTGACCCAGGAGGTCAATCCAGAGAATTTGCATTTCTGAAGGTGACCGGGGCTCAAGACAATGATCAGGTGGTGAGGGGATGTCGTCCTGATCAGGAGCTAATGCCCAGTTCCCACTGGTCTGCAGGTGAACCTGGGACTTGGCTGATCTGAGTCTCAGTGGGCAAGGCAATGGCTGCGTGTCAACCCGAGTGCCGGGTGCAATGGTGATTATGCCATAACAAAAGCTTCCATTTGCCAATCACCTGCCACACAATAGGCCTGAGAATGCCCCTGTGAACACAGATGTGTAACTTTGCATTTTTGCTACATCAACATACATGTGGCCCTAGATAGTCCTGGGTTCATTCAAATTGCATAATAAAAATCACAGGTCTTAGAGGAAAACAGGGCTAAAGGCAGGCTACTCAAAGTCCAGGGACCAGATGCTGATAGCAGTAGAAAGCAGTGCGGAAAAGGCCGGTGGAGTATTTATACAGAACCTCACTGGTGTCTGTGCCCGGTGACACAAGCCATCTGTTCTTTGTCTTCTTAAACCCTGGGTTACATATATCCACCTTTGAGATGAAGTTCTGGAGAGTGTTTTATGCAAATTAAAAATCTGAGGGGGATGCGCCTCCTTCATTAACCCAGTGCTTTAGCACAGGGCATCATCTCCACTCGCAGCCACACTGAGAGCCTGAGCAGGTGGACGGCTTGACTCTAGCAGCCCTGGAGCTGGCCACTTGGGGGTAGAGAAAGGCCCTGTTTGCTGTGGCCTTCTCTTTGATTTTGACAAAGTTTCAAAAAGCCTTCGAATACTCATGTGCTAAAACCATCACGAGACCTAGTATCAAAACACGGCACTATTTTTTTTTTTTTTGGTACCAGGGATTGAACTCAGGGGCACTCGACCACTGAGCCACATCCCCAGCCCTATTTTGTGTATTATGTAGAGACAGGGTCTCACTGAGTTGCTTAGACCCTCACTGTTGCTGAGGCTGGCTTTGAACTGGCGATTCTCCTGTCTCAGCCTCCCAAAGTGCTGGGATTACAAGCATGAGCCACCGCACCCAGCTGGGCACTATTTTTGAGTTGGCTCAGTGTATTTGAACCCAGGGCCTTTCAGCTTCCAGGTCCGTGCACCTTCTCTCTTCTGCTGCCTTCTCAGAGGATGAGCATGCAAAGCAAAGCAAGGGATGTGTGCTGCTGGGCCATGTTGGGTCCAGTGGCCAGCAGAGTGGACACTCGGTGCTCTGCTATTCGGATGGGGCTGCTTGAGCCCAGGCTCGCACTGTGGCCCCTGCCTGCCCTGCAGTACCTAATGAGGGCTTCACACAGAGCAGTGCTCTGGACAAGTTTTATGCATGGAATTATACTGGAGCCATAGTAATAAAAACAAGCCAGACACAGAAGTCATTCCTCTAGTAAACAAATACTGTATTTTCCTTAATAGCTTGGGGGGCTTATGGGGGTAGAGGACGATGATGTTGTCACTTTGGTCTGTGACAAACATTCCTGGGATAAATTCTGGAAACTGCCAAGAATATATGTTGCTCAGAAATCTCTGCCAAGGGTCCAAGCAGTAGGATCTGGGGGCAGGGGCTCCCCTAGAAGCGGCCGCACCACACAATCCAGGCCATGCGTGTGCGTGTGTGTAGGGGAGGGAGCATGGGTGATCTCAGGGGCCAGGCATGGATGACATTCCACCTGAAACAGGGTGACTGGAGGGATAGGACCACCACTCACAAACCCAGTGCAGGAGCAGGCCTGGGGTGCAGCGCTGATCCAGGGAGCCCTGGTTGGTAAGGTGTCCGTGCCTGTTTCGAGTTTCATGTTCAGTTGACACATTAGTTAAGCCACACGGGCCTCCAGGTCAAAACTTGACTCCATTGATCAATGTCACATTCTTGGTGGCCCATGCAGTGTGAAGGCAGCAAGGGAGATGGGCTTCAGAGGGGAAGTCCAGACAGAGCCAGCTCCAGAGTCTCGTCCTTGCTGAGGCACCCGTGGGCTCCCCGAGCCTCACGTTTCTCTTTATGATAATAAAAATCACAGGTCTAATGGATTTCAGGGGCTTGTTGTGGGTCTTAGGTGAGGAATTCCAGAAGGGTGCTGAGCACACAGGGAGCCTTCCAGAAGCTTCTCCTCTACTTAACATGACCAGACACACTTCGAAAACAGAAGACAGTCACGTACATATTTCCAAGTGCCTGATGGAGTTGGATGGCGAGTACTCTTAGAGTGGCAGCCCCTCCTCCACAGAAAATCTTAATTGAGCTTCTCCAGAAATCTGCACCATAATTGATCTTAGGACTATCAGCAAAAGAGTCTCCACCAAAGAGTTCAATGTAGTTCAACTTCCTATTTCCTGTTGCTCTATCTTACTTGGCCACCGGCCTGAAAGAGATCAGCATCCCAGGTGCTGAACACCCCCTTTACTAGTTTTTCACAAACGTTTATGGACTATCTAGTATAGTAACACTATAATAGGTTATAGAAGTGTGTTTGCAAATACAAAGTGTGGTAGGAAAGACAGGTCCTTAACAAGGCCTCTGGCCTTGGGCCTGAGCTTCACAGAAATATTTATTTCAAAGATAAGAGAAGATGTTACTAATTGGGCTCCATGGTAACAGCTGGCAGGGGAGGAAAAAGGGGAGAAGAAGCTCTCCCCATCTCAGATGCTGTCCTTGAAGGGTTAACTTGCCCAGAACAGTGAAAGAAAAAGCTGCTTTTGTGTGAACTTCTGCAGTCGGTGAACAGCAGCCAGGCCTTAGACATGGTGTGTGTCCCTTCCCTTACACATGAGGTATGAAGTTCTAAAACTGCCTTAACTCGGGGTTCAGGGGGATTAATTGATTACAGCGAAGGCTGTACCCTCTGAACCAACCGCAGTCAAATAAACCTGCTTCCTGTTTCCTAGCCAGTGTCTTGCCTCATCTGTCCCTACAATGCTGTGTGCGTCAGTTTGCTCCTGCCGCGGGAACAGTGTTTAGAGTAAGGCCAAGGTGAGACTTGGGGTGTCCTTTTCTCAACATCTAGTCATGAAAATTAGTAGCAGAATGAAGAGATGGTTCTTCAAAAGTCTTGATATTTTCTTTGTCCTCATCAGTGTGCTAGCTGTAGGTTTAAACTGAGACAAAGACCCTCTTGAGATAACCACAGCGGGTGTCCACCTCTGGAGGGAATGTTGCTCCCTCCCTTCTCCACCCTCTTCAGGGAGAGATGGAGATGAGACAGGAAGCCTTTACAGCTGGCAGCCTGGGAACAGCACCTCCAGAGAATGGGGTGCAGGGCTTGGACAAATCCATACTCAGAGGCTCTGCGAGATGACTAACAGGAAGGCTCCCGTCAGCAGCGCCTGCAGATGTCTCTTCACAATGGTAGGTGGCCAGTGAAGCGTTCCCTCAAATGTTTGCCTGTCAGCCTTGCAGAGCCGAGCATTTTTAGCTCTTCAATAAATGGTCCCTTTGTGACAGGCACGGCCTAGCCTGCCTGACGTCATCAACGAGAGCCTTATTTGGTTTTAATGGGGAAGCATTTCAGGCTGAGAAATGCACTTGGCTTTTCCCGGATGTGACATTCAGTTTGCTGAGCTCAGCCCACACACCTGTGCCCCTAGACAAAGCCAAATGTGCCTGTCCCAGGTAGGGGTGGCTGGCTCACTCTCTGTTGCTATCATCACCTCCCTGCTGCTGTGCCCTGGGCTCCCTGAGTTTCTTGTGCTAGTGATGTCTAAGGCCTGGCTGCTGCGAGTGGTGGCCTCTGGCAGGTGTGCTTTTCAGCTTTTTCTGAATATTACCATTTCCGAAGCCCATGTCCTCCAACACATGGCTGGAGATGAACAGGCGTTCCATATTCAGTGATTGTAGGTGATTCCGGATTTATTCTCTGACATGAATTTAGTGATTGTAAATGTCACAGGCTCACACTGTTTTTAAATATGTTCATGACTTCAGAGTCGCTGTGAATTTGAATTTCAAGAGCTCATTACTTCTCTTTCCAGGAAGGAGGAAGGAACCTGTGCATACACAGTACCATCTGCTGGGTTTGTCGGGTGCCAGTGATACTGGAATTGAACACTTCCTGGGCGTTCTCTGCCCCTTCCTTGGTGGGGACAGGCATATAACATGGCAAACTGAATATAGATTTTGAGTTCTTTCTAGTTTCTCTACTTTGCCCCTATTTGAAAAAATTGAGTTTTGTTTATAATCGACAATGATAACATTATACATAAGATGTATAATGTTCTATCTCAAAATGAGTGCAGGCTACCTAAAACCAACCTGCAGCCTCTTTCCCAGCTTCAGTGTGAGGGCCTAATTATTTAAAGTAGAACCACATCATCTCAGGTCACCAAAATAGGGACTGGAAACATAAAGAGAAAACTGTCCCTGCCCAGCAGCAACAGAGTGGGAAGGGCTAGGACAAGGAGCCCTGCCCTCAGGCTGGTGCATCCTGGGTGAGACCTGGGCCCCATTGCCCTCTCTTTTTTTTTGGTGCTGGAGATTGAACCCAGGGGCAGTTGACCACTGGCTACAAAATGCCCTCCTCTTTAAAATGGGCCATTTGTTGCCTCCGTGGGTGGTCACCAGGATTAAATGAGCAGGCTCACGTATGAAGTCACTGAGCTCAAGAAGCACCCCATAAACACAGGCTGAGACTGCAGAGAGGGAAGCTCCTGAGGGAGCCTCTTGTCAGCTCGGAACTGGAAGACCCGCAGAGGGCGAGGACACCAAGGCAAGGAGGGAGGAGAGAAGGGGGGGATCTGATTCACCCAGAAAAATTCCAAGACAGATATATTTTCATCCAAAGAAATATTTTGCTAAGAATGCAAACCATTTTAGATTAGAAGTAAGAGTGCACTTTCTCCAAACCTCAGGGACCAGCATTGGCTCCCACTGTCAGCTCTACGTTCCTCAGGGCCCAGCACCCTTCCCGACCTTCCTCTTCCAACCGCGTTCTCCCTGGCTGCTGTTCATCATGAGGTTGTCCAGCGGCGTTACACACGATCCCAGCAGAGCCTTTAATTTTTAGAGGCTTTTGCCCTAACCTAGGGCAAAAGTTCCAGGTGAGCGGAGGCACTGCTGCTTTGGCCTTCTGTTGCTGGATGGCTGCAGTAACAATCGCCTGATCACCTGCAACAGTGCAGATTCCCAGATAAGCACTGGCTGATTCCATACTCGTAGTGACTCAGTGAGGCAAGAAAATTATTCTCATTTTGCAGATAAGAAAGCTGAGCACCAGCGAGACTAAGTGACCTGCCCGTGCACAAGCATCTAATAAGTGAACCCAGATTTGAGTTGAGTCTTGACTTCTTTGTCACTGTGGGCTTCTTGGTGACTGGGTTCCTAGAGCAAGTGTCCCCAGAGGAGCGAGGCTGCAGTCGTATCACTGTCACGCCCCAGACTCTGAAGTTATGTGACATCACTTGCACTATGGTCCCACACCTGCCCACATTCCTGGGGAGGGAAAGTGGATCCCACTTCTCTGTGGGAAGAATGTCAAGGTCACCTAGAAAGTGAGCAGTTGGGATGGCCCATGTCGTTGTGTCTGTCTTTGGAATACACCGACTGTTGTGTCTGCCTTGTTGATGTCAGGGCTGCCTCCGGAGAAGGGGTGCTGGGACAAAATGCAGCCAGACACTGTGGTGCCTCCCTGGCACCTTCTATTCTCAGGTGAAGGCCTGTCAGAGAAGCAAGGGACCCTCTCTCAGGTTGCCACAGGTCTTTTCTCCTATGTTCTCACTCCATGAAAGAGCTCAGCAGCTGGTGACGGGATCAGGTAGCAGGATTTTTTGGTTTCTAAAATACCATTGCTGCCTGAATTTGTAAAGGACTTGAGGCTTTCTGCTCTGTGCACACACACACACACACACACACACACACACACACCCAGAGAAATCACAAACCAAACATGGAGGAACTCACATTAAGATCACACGTACTATCTTAGAGTGATGCTTACACCTACTGAACAGAGGGTTAAACTCTGAGCTTCCTGGAAGTCAGGGCAAAAAGGATCAGGAATACTTGTGAATTTGGGACTCTTAAATGTTTCCCCAAATTCCCCATTATCTCTCAAAGCATCATTGGCAGCTGTCTATGTGGCTTTCTGTTAGTTTTAAAAACTGTCTTATACTGCAATCCCAGTACTTAGGGAGGTTAAAACAGGAGAATCCCGAGTTCTAAGCCAGCCTCAGCAACGAGAGGCACTAAGCAACTCAGTGAGACCCTGTCTCTACATAAAACACAAAATAGGGCTGGGGATGTGGCTCAGTGGTCGAGTGCTGCTGAGTTCAATCTCCAGTACCAAAAAAAAAAAAAAAAAAAACCAAAAAACTGTCTTATTAGGTACTTTTTAAAGAAAAGATGATAATGGCCTGTGTTAGTGGCATTTCAGATGAAAAACGTGAATTGGAGATGCCTAGTTGGGGTCATTGTCAGTCCGTGGCTGAAACCTCACTGTGGGAGGCAAAATATTCCTCATTGCTTGTTGCTCTACCAGACTCCGTCACAAAATCCAGGCTAGTGCACTTGAGCAGAAACTTTTTCCATTTCCTGGCCCCTGAGAACAGACACGAAATCAGCAGAAAAATTAAGATGTGGAAAATAAGTTTGACATCTCAATGGCAAATGGGAGAAAACAAAAGACTACCTTCCCTTTCTCTTTCCCTTTCAAGAAAAAGGTAAATTCTTTGAGCTGACTTCTTTGTTTCCCACTGAGCTCACTAATGTGTCTTAATTATCCTGCTCTTTATTCTTCACAGCGTTGAAATTCTCTTTATTATTTGACCAAGTCCATTTCAGCAACTGTGCAAAAGTGATACATTCTGAAGAAATTAGCCATGAAATGAGTTTCTCCTGAATATCGGTTATTGCCTTTCCCCCCCTCCATTTATTAATTTAATGTTTTGAGGACATGAAGGTCTGTGGGTTCCTTTCCAGGGTCTGAATGGCGAGGAGATCTAGGAGTCTGGGGTTGGTCTGTGTGTGATCCAGGTGTCCTTCCTGCTCTTTGTCATTCCGCCAGGCTGCTTCTGAGGTGAAATGAGGCGGTGTGTGGAGAGAGAGCAGGTCCCGGAGCAGAGCAAAATGCCCAGGAATTCTGACCATTCTGTTTCCATGAGTCAAATCTGATGACATCACCTCTCTGCTTAAAATGCCCCAGGACCCCTTCTAAGCATCCTAACTTAGTATACCACCTGGGCCCTGCTTACCTGGGCCTTCCTTGGGCTTCTCCCTCCAGCCTCACTGAACCTCTTTCAGATTCTAGAAGGCTCTGGGTTCTTTTTTTCCCATCTAGGAGAGAAGCAGTGCCTGCTGCTTTCCCTGCCCTCCGCCAGCTGCTTCTCATCCTCACATCTCAGCCCCGGCGACCTCAACCACGAATGCCTTCTCCAGACCCAGACTAGGTTCGGTCTCACTCTGTGGCTCCTGTGGGTCACGGGATGGAGCTGTGGTTTGCTGGTGGAGACAGAGGCCAGGCCTGCGACCTGCCAGAGTCGTGAAGGGTGGAAGACCAGAGACCCGCTGTTTCCCAGCTGTGAGCACATTTCTCCTCTGGGGCAGAGAAGTGAATTTCCCTGAGGTAAGAGCATGCTTTTGCTCTGGAGAGAAGTCTCTAGAGAGGCTATGCAGTGATACAAATATAAACTTGAGACCCCCTTTCCCGCTGTTACTGGGGAAAACTGAAGGTATCATTAACCTGAATACAAGTGTCTTCTTGGAAAAGTTTTTCTGTTTAAACTTGTAAACTGCAGGGTATTGTTGAGCAGAGGTATGTTCTAAGAAGATTGCCATCTTTCCACCAAGTGTGACATTTAGTGGCTGTAAGTACAGAACGGACTAAGATGCAATGGTTGCCTCATCTGGTGGAGGCGAGGGCTCTTATTTGCAGCAATTTTTAGCAAATAATCAAAATGGGACTGGCAGGGATTTTCTCCAACTATTACTAAAGAGCCAGATAAAAATAACTTAGCTATATCATCAATATAAGTAATATGATTTTATTTGACACTTAGATATGTAAGATGTCTAGATCACATATCTTAGTCTGTTCAGGCTGCTGTAACAAAATACTATAAACTGGGTGGCTTATGAAACAAATTATTTCTCACTGTTCTGGAGGCTAGGAAATCCAGGATTGAGTTGCTACAGTCAGTGTCCAGGGAGGTCCTGCATTCTGGCTCAGAAATGGTGATTTTTAAAAGTTTTATTTTTTAGTTGTCAATGGACTTTATTTATTTATATGCTGTGCTGAGAATTGAACTCAGTGCCTCACATATGCTAGGCAAGCTCTCCACCACTGAGCCACAACTCCAGCCCAGAAATGGTGATTTCTTGATGTGTGCTGCCATGGTGGAAGGGACGAGTGGTGTGTCTGGGATCCCTTTTAGGAAGGTGCTCACCCCATTCACCATGGGGTTAGAAGAAGATGCCGTCATCCACTCATCCACAGTGCCCTGGCAAGAAGTCTTGCCTGTGGGGAGAGGAAGCACTCCTGTCCTCTCAGGACCCTCCATATGTTGCTTTGGGACAACCTGACACCTCCTCAGGCAGAGGAGAGAAGATGGAGTAGAGCTCTCACCAACCAGAGTGGTGCCCGCCTCTGGTGCTGTGCCCTGGCCCGCTCTTACCCTCTCTGCAGGCCCTGCTTAGAGGAGAGCAGAAAGCAGGGCACAGCTATTCCAGGCCGTGGTCCCTTTTCCTCTCTGTCCAGCTTGCTTGGTCTCATTTCTGCTCAGCTCCCGCCCTCCCGCTGCCTCACTTCTCTTTCCTCTGCTCTCTCTAAGGAAGGCTGGAAAAACCTGTCTTGTTGACTCCTGACCTTGAGTTCCCAGTGAAACCCCCAGCAGGACTGCAGGAAGACCAAGTGCCACCAGGGGGCCCCTCCTGCCCAAGACTGTGTCACAAGCACCCAGCTTGTGTGCCTGATGCCCGTCAGGGTTCAGTAAGTGGTAGCAATTATTCTCAATTTCCAACTCCCTCTGCTTTGCCAGGAATAGATGAGCAGGATTCAGAGCCACTTAAATCATGCTTGGTAAAACCCAGGTCTCACGCCACCTCTCCCAGACCACCTGAAGGAGCCAACCTAATGGTCCCCTCCTTAGCTTGAAAATGTCACCTTAAGAGCTAGATTGCATAAGAGCTCTCGATGGAGAAATCTTTTATGATTTTGCTGACAACAAAATTAGAGGGTGCAGCTGACTGGAATGAGCTTAATTCTCCATACAAATGTGGGCTCTCGAAAAGAAATCGCTTTTTTCAGGTCTAAAAATCTATTTTATCTCCCCTAATTAGGAGAATATGTAAAGCAAGAGGGGGGAATGGCATTCAATTTGCCATAAAAAGCAAACCCGCTAGTTTATAAGATCATACTTTCCAAACAAGCTCCGGCCCATTAGAGGAGATCATACATAATTCAGGACTCACTTGTTACCGCGTGTATCATGCAAATTCCCTCAAATTACATTCAGAAAAAAATGAGGTTCGTCTTCCAGCTTTAAATAGACTATTAGAAAAAGAAGTAGATAGAAAAGCCATAAAGAAGCAAATGAGATAAGTAGCTTTGGTTTGAACGTGGGATGGGCGACCTCAGTGCCAGGGCAAGATGAGGCCCTGCAGGCCACAGCTTGGTTACAGCACCTCAGCTCCTGCCGGAGGGGAGGGATCTCTTGTTCTGGGCACTTTGTTTTTGAGACCATTGGATGTTGGCCTTCCAGGAGGCTATGTCCTTGGACCTACAGATCTGTGTGTGCTTGTGAGGTACAGAGACAAAGTCTGCCAGGCTCCAACAAGAATGCCGTGGCTGGGGGCTTAGACTCATAAGCTTTTTTTGTCCTGGGTCTGAGGCTGAAGTCTGATGTGAGGTCCTGCAGGCCCAAGTTCTGGCCAGGTGCTCTCCAGGTTTCAGGCTTTGGCTTACTGTATGGTGGTAAACACGTGAGGGAGTTCCCTGGTGTGTCCTTCATGAGGACACTAATCCCACCAGGGCTCTATCCCCAAGGTCTCACTACCCCCAAAGGCCTTCCCTCCAAGCACTGTCACATTGGGAGCAAGAATTTCGACATAGAAATTTGGGAGAGGGGCATCATATTGTATTTCAAAATGAAGGTGTGGGGGTGTGGGTTTGTGTACATATGTACATAGTTAAAAAAAATGTGTGTGGCTCATACATCGCTGGTGGGACTGCAGATTGGTGCAATCACTCTGGAAAGCAGTATAGAGATTCCTTAGAAAACTTGGAATGGAATCACTATTTGACCCAGCTCCTTGGTCTATACCCAAAGGACTTAAAAACAGCATGCTACAGTGACGCAGCCACTTCAATATTTATAGCAGCTCAGTTCACAATAGCTAAACTGAAGAACCAACCTAGATGCCCTTGAGTGGATTAATGAATAAAGAAACTGTGGTATATATACACAATGGGATATTACTCAACATTAAAAGAAAATAAAGTTAGGGCATTTTCAGGTAAATGGATGGAGCTGGAAAATATCATGCTAAGCGAAATAAGCCAATCCCCAAAATCCAAAGGCCAAATGTTTCCCTGATAAGTGGATGCTGATCCATAATGTGGGAGAGGGCACGGGAAGAATGGAGCAACTTTGGTCAAAGGGGAGGGAGGTGAGGCGATGGGACATGGGGGCAGTAAAGATGGTGGAATGAGATGGACATCATTACCCTAGGTACATGCATGACTGCACATATGGTGACACTCTACATCATGTACAACCAGAGAAATGAAAGGTTGTGCTCCATTTGCGTACAATGAATCGAAGTACATTCTCCTTTGATGTATACCTAATTAAAATAAATAAATAAATTTTAAAAAATATGCATGGGGGGTGAAGAGGTGGGGTTTCCTCACAGTCTTGTTCAAATCTTATGCAGATCTTGTCTGATGAGTCTGAAGTTTGGTCCTTTCCAATCCATCCTTTATATTCTTTTTATCTTTTGGTGCATTATAAATACACATATGAGTGGGATTCATTATGCCACGTTTATACATGCAGGCCACAATCTGGTCAATCTCAGTCCTCCCTCTCCCTGACCTCGCCCCTCTTCCCCATCCCCTTGCTCAACTCCACTGGTCTCCCTTCTGCTATTATCATTATTATTTTTATTTCAAGAAGTAAGTATAACTTCCTTTACATTCTTAAAGAGTGACATTCAAATGGGAAGGTTTTGTTAGCCCATGAAACTGAAATTACGGTATTGTTTCATTTTCAGTTATGAAAGTAATACATGCATATATTTTTTAAACACTTTTTAGTCGTAGATAGATGGACACAATACCTTTACTTTATTTATTTATTTTTATGTGGTTCTGAGATTGAACCCAGTGCTTCACACATGCCAGGCAAGGGCTCAATCACTGAGCCACAACCCCAGCCCAATACAGGCATATTTAAAAAAATTTATTCCATACATTATTTCAGTCCCAAATGGGATCATACTAGTCATGCTGTTTTGTAACGTGCTAAATGCAAATCTGATTATCCTCTCTTTTCAAAACCCTTCAGTAGCTCCCATAACCAGAGAAGCTAAGGACACCACTCACGGTAGCATCAACCACCATCACAGGTGGTCAGATCTGAGTTTCCTGTCTTACCTCTCAAAGCTGGCAGACACCTATGCTGACACCTGGCCCAGCCCAGTGATTGCCCCAATACTCTTCTGGGACATGTGGCCCTGTTTTCCAACCTGACACCTCCACAATGGCTACCTGGACAGCCTCTTCCCAGCTTGGAACATTCAGGAAGTTCTTAATTCTTCAGAACCATTCCACCTGCTGCTTCCTACAAGAAGGAAATTTTTTATGGAATTTTTATGGAAAGTCTTCCTCCTGCTTCCTGAAGACTTTCCATAAAAAAATTCTTAGAGGTAAATGAGAACTCTGATACAACATATCAAAATCTCTGGGGCACTATAAAGGCTGTTTTAAGAGGAAAGTTCATTGCATTGAGCTCATTCATTAAAAGAAGAAAAAGTCAACAAATAAATGACCTGACATTACATCTCAAAGCCCTAGAAAAAGAAGAACAAATCAACCCCCAAAGAAGTAGGAGATAGGAAATAATTAAAATGAAGGCTGCAATCAATGAAATTGAAACGAAACAATTCAAAAAATTGACAAAACAAAAAGCTGGTTCTTTGAAAAAATAAATAAAATTGATAAACCCTTAGCTACTCTAATAAAAAGGAGAGAGAAAACTCAAATTACTAAAATTTGAGATGAAAAGGGAAATATCATGACAGATACTATTGACATACAGAAGATAATCAGAATCTATTTCTAAAATCTATACTCGAGTAAAATAGAAAATCCCAAAGACACTGACAAATTTCTAGGGGCATATGATCTGCCCACACTGAATCAGGAGGACATACACAACTTAAACAGATCAATTTCAAGCAAGGAAATAGAAGACGCCATCAAAAGCTTACCAACCAAGAAAAGCCCAGGACCAGACAGATTCTCAGTTGAGTTCTATAAGACCTTCAAGGAAGAATTAAAACCAATATTCCTCAAATTATTCCATGAAATAGAAAAGGAGAGAACCCTTCCACACTCATTCTACGAGGCTAGTATCACCCTAATTCCAAAACCAGACAAAGACTCATCAAAGAAAGAAACTTTAGAACAATATCCCTGATGAACATTGAACAAAAATTCTCAATAAAATTCTGATAAATCAGGGCTGGGGTTGTAGCTCAGTGGTAGAGCACTTGCCTTGCACGTATGAGGCACTGGGTTCGATCCTCAGCACCACATAAAAAAATAAATAAAGATATTGTATTCATCTACAACTAAAAAAAAAATTTAAAAAAAAATTCTGGTAAATCGTGTACAAAAACATATTTTTAAAAAAGTAGTGCCCTGTGATCAAGTGGGTTTTATTCCAGGTATGCAAGGTTGGTTCAACATATGGAAATCAATAAACGTAATTCATCACATCAATAGACTTAAATAGATTTCTATTAAATGCTTAATAGAAAGCATTTGACAAAATACAACACCTCTTCATGTTCAAAACACTAGAAAAACTAGAGATAGTAGGAACATACCTCAACATTGTAAAAGTTATCTATGCAAAACCGAAAGCCAACATTATTCTCAATGGGAAAAAATTGGAAGCATTCTCCCTAAAAACAGGAACAGGACAGGGATGTCCCCTTTTACCACTTCTATTCAATGGTGTCTGGCTTGAAACTCTAGCCAGAGCAGTTGGACAGACAGAAGAAATTAAAGGGATATGAATAGGAAAAAAAGAAGTTAAACTATCATTATTCGCTGACAACATGATCCTTTACTTAGAAAATCCAAAAAATCCCACCAGAAAACTTCTAGAATTAATAAATTAATTCAGCAAAGTTGCAGGATATAAAATCAATATCCAGACTGGGATTGTGGCTCAGCGGTAGAGCGCTTGCCTCGCACGCGTGAGGCGCTGGGTTTGATCCTCGGCACCACATAAAAAATAAATAAAAAAACAAAGATATAAAAAAAAAATTAAAAAAATAAAAAATAAAATCAATATCCATAAATCAAATGCATTTCTATACATCAGTGATGAGTCCTCAGAAAGAGAAATTAGAAAAACTACCCCATTCACAGTAGCCTCAAAACAAACAAACAAAAAACCCTTGAGAATCAATTTAACAAAAGAGGGAAAAGACCTTTACAATGAAAACTACAGAACACTAAATAAAGAAATTGAAGAAGACCTTAGAAGATGGAAAGATCTCCCATGCTCTTAGATAGGCAGAATCAATATCATCAAAATGACCACACTACCCAACCTGTGCTATACAGATTCAATGCAATTCCAATTAAAATCACAACATCATTAGCTCAGTGGTAGAGCACTTGCCTAGCATGTGTGAGGCACTGGGTTCAATCCTCAGCACCACATATAAGTAATAAATGAATAAAAAATAAAGATCCATGAACAACTTAAAAAATATTAAAAAAAAAAACAACAAACTTGGAATGGAACCACCATTTGACCCAGCCATCCCACTCCTCAGTCTTTAACCAAAGGACTTAAAATCAGCATGCTACAATGATGCAGCCACTTCAATGTTTATAGCAGCTCAATTCACAATAGCTAAACTGTGGAACCAACCTAGATGCCCTTCAATAGATAAATGGATAAAGAAACTGGTATATATCCACAAAGGAATATTACTCAGCATTAAAGGAGAATAAAATTAGGGCATTTGCAGGTAAATGGATGGAATTGGAGAATATCATGCTAAATGAAGTAAGCCAATCCCCCAAAATCAAAGGCTAAATGTTCTCTCTGATCAGTGGATGCTGATCCATAATGTAGGAGGGGGTGTGGGAAGAATGGAGGAACTTTGGTCAAAGGGGAGGAAAAGGAGGGGAAGGGACACGGGGGCAGGAAAGATGGTGGAATGCGATGGACAACAACGCCCTAGGGTCATGTATGACTGCACACATGGTGTGACTCTATATTGTGTTCAACCAGAGAAATGAAAAGCTGTCCTCTATCTGTGTATAATGCATCAAAATGCATTCTGCTGGTGTAAACCTAATTCGAAGAAATAAATAAATTAATGAATTAAAGAGAGAGAGAAAAAAAGACTTTCCCAGTTTCCCTCCCAATCCCACACAAACTGTGCTGACCTCTCTCCTTCTCCTTGGAAGCTTCATCAAGTATATGATGGGGACCCTTAGGATTCTGCCACCTCTAGTTCCCCACGATGCTGTGAACTTTTCCAGGGCAGGATAGTTCTCACCTTCCTCTATGATCCCACCAAGCACCAGCGTGAGGAGTAGTCATGGGCTTTAACCTCTGCCCAACTGCTGAAGGAGACGCACTTGAAGTTAAACATATCCCCACCCAAAACACAGATGCATCCTGTGTCTTTAGAAAAGGTAATTGGCTTGTTATTGTTGACTTGTTATTTCTTTACTTTTATTTATTTATTTTTTCACATTTTTAGTGGTGTATTATAATGGAATTTGTTGTTACGTATTTGTACATATATATAATGTAACAATATAATTTGGCCAGTATCATTCCCCAATATTTCCCCTTTCCTACTCTCCTTCCTGCCCCTGCTTCTTTCCTCTAATTTACTGATCTCCCTTTAATTTTCCTGGGATCCCTCCATCAGCTTTCTCTTCCTTATTCCTGTCTAGCTTCCACAGATGACAAAACACACAACCTTTGGCCTTCTGAGTTTGGCTTATTTTGCTTAATATAATGTTCTCAGGTTCCATCCATTTTCCTGAAAATGACAGAATTTCACTCTTCTTTATGGCTGAATAAAACTCCATTGTGTATATCTACCACATTTTATTTATCCCTTCATCTGTTGATGGACACCTAGGCTGATTCCATATAACTTATTATTTTTTATCATGGACGAATCATATACTTCCTTATTGTACATGACTTGGGAAATATAGCAAACTCTAAAGTATACTTTATGAAAAATCTATAACCTTACTACTCAAAAGTGATCATGGCTAAATTAGATGATTTTCTCTCAATACTGTTTGTCTCTCTGTGTGTGTATGTTGCTGGGGAATCAAACCCAAGGCCTAGCACATGCTGGACAAGCACCCTGCCACTGAGCCACACTCCCAGCCCCCAGGAGCTCCAATTATTAAATGTGGCCGAGTTGCAGACTTTTTTAAAAAAAAGTATGCTTTAGTTTTTGTTTTACTGTATACATTTTTTATTTGTTTTAATTAGTTATACCTGATAGTAGAGTACATTTATGTACTTTGATACATCATGCATAAATGGAGTAAAACTTCTCATTTTTCTGATTGTACATGTTGTAGAGTCACACCGGTCATGCAGTCATATATATGTAAGGTAATGAAGTCTGTTTCATCACACTATCATTCCTGTCCCTACATCCCTTCCCCTCCCTTTACTCCTCTCTACCTAAAGTAACTCTATTCTTCCCTACTGCACACCCCCTTATTGTGAATTAGCCTCCTCATTTGGCCTTTGGGTTTTGGGATTGGCTTATTTCACGTAGCATGATATTCTCCAACTCCATCCATTTACCAGCAAATGCCATAATTTCATTCTTCTTTAAAGCTGAGTTAATATTCCATTGAATATATATATACCACATTTTCTTTATCTATTCATCTGTTGAAGAGCACTTAGGTTGGCTCCATAGTTTAGTTATTATAAATTGAGCTGCTACAAACAGTGAAGTGGCTGCATCATTGTAGGATGCTGATTTTAAGTCCTTTGGGTATAGACTGAGGTGTGGGATCGCTGGGTCCAATGGTGGTTCCATTCCAAGTTTTCTGAGGTGCAGGGGTTATGGTCCATCCCGAACCAGCAGGTCGAAGAGGCACCCCCACATTCACGTAGCAGTGGAAGTCAGGAAGAATTGAAGCCAACTGGCCGCCCAGCCCTCCGTGCAGGACAATCAGATGCACCAGGGAGACGGGTCAAAGCAGGCACTCTTTTATTTGTGGAACAAGCATTCAACTTATAGGGCCGTTCGGCCAATCAGAGACAATGCACGTAGCCAGCAGCTGTCCATGTGGCAAGGCACACAAGCTCCCTGGATTCTGTCCACGAGCTGATCACGTTCGCAGAACCAACAGTAAGCCAATCATATTATCCTGCCTTCTTCTGTGCCCACATACTTTTGCAGTGGCTAGTCCCCATCTTAAGGGCGTAGCTTGAGTTAGATCCCCTCACTGAGAAATCTCCAGACTGCCTTCCAGATTGGTTGCATCAATTTGCACCCCTATGTTCCATTTCATCTCTTCCTCTTGCCTAACCCATCTCTTCCTCTTGCCTAACACCAGCAATGTTTATGTGTACCTTTCCTGCCACATCCTCACCAACACTGATCGTTGCTTGTGTTCTTGATAATTGCCATTCTGACTGGAGTGAGATAAAATCTTACAGTACTTTTGATTTACATTTCTCTAATTGCTGGAGATGTTGAACATTTTTTCCTGTTTGTTGATTGACTGTAATTCTTCTGTGAAGTGTCTGTACAGTTCCTTAGCCCATTTATTGATTGGGTTATTTGGTTTTTTTGGTGTTAAGTTTTTTGAGTTCTTTATATATCCTAGAGATGAATGCTGTATCTGAGGTGCATGTGGTAAAGATTTTCTCCCAATGTAGGCTCTCTCTTCACCTTGATTGTTTCTTTTGTTGAGAAGAAGCTTTTAGAGAAATTTTGGTTCCACTGCAAAACGCAGAAGAAGGCAGGGACAATTCACAGGCCCCTGCTCTCTCTGCATGCTCACAGCTTCTCCACGACATCCTTGCTGGAGTGGGACTTTTGTTATGATCAGTAATGGGCAGAGCAGGCTGTGCCCTGCCCTGAGTCCTTACGTAATGAATGGAACAGCAGTCTTCAGGCTTCACCTAACCCTGAGGGTTTTCATTTTCTAAAACAGTCGTTCTTCGTGAGTTAGTCCATTTTGTGTACAGTGCCAAAGCAGATGACTCCATAGCTTGTTTGTACAAGTAAACAACTACCACCAGCCTGGCACAACTATAAGGCACAAACTAATAAATAAGTTAATCATGCTGATAACTAATGAGCACCTGTGAACATATCAAATTAAATCAGAAGCCCATGGATGCATTTGCCATATCAGAAAAAACAGGCCCATGAGTCTATCACATTAGATCACCAAGTGAAGCAATCCCCTCATCTAAGCCCATAAAAGGAGGAGCACCCAGGACTGGACAGGATGGCCCACACCAGCCCGTCACCAGAGCATCCAGTGAATGTATCCTGAGGTTGACAGGAGGCAAACTTCCACCCTCTGACCTTGGGCTTTGGCTTAGCACAGTCTCCCTGCTTGACCATGCCTGCCTGCTGTCCAGACCCCAGCCTAGTTCTGCACTCTGATAGCTCTTGGTCTTGAGCAGGCTTGTAATCTTATCTGACCACCTGCAGGGATGCTTCACCATTTGTATCTGTTCTCTGTGCAGCCGCCTGAAACTCAGTGGCCACCTTAACCCATCCTAAGCCTTTCTGTAACCTTTATGTATGATGTGCAAAGTGTGATGTGTGATCTGATTGTTAACAGATACTAGTATTTAAGATTGAAATAAAATAGATCTGAGTATTTAAGATTGAAATAAAAGAATCTGTGATTGCTGGCTTAGAACTACAAAGCAAACCACAAAACTTGGTGAATTGCAACTGATGAAAGTGATATGGCTTGTGAATTCATTGTTATCCAAGAAATTCTGACGCTGTGGAAAGACAAGTGTGTCTGCACCATGTCGAGGGCAGAGTTAGCTCATAGCAGGTGCACTGATTCCTCATCTCCTGTGGGCTACACTTACTTTAAGGTTCACTCCAGGGGTTGTACATTCTATGGGTTTTGAAAATTGTGTCATTATAGGTATCGGCCATTATAGTATCACACAGGGTAGTTTATTGTCCTGAAAATCCACTGTCACCTCCATGTTCCATTTCATCTCCTCCTCTTGCCTAACCCATGGATTAGTGAATCCTTTCATCACCACCACAGTTTGGCCTTTTCCAGAATGTCAGAAAGTTGGAACCATCCAGTATGTCGTCTTTTTAGATTGGCTTCTTTCACTCAGTAGTGTAAAGTTCTTTCATGTCTTTGTGACTTGATTACTCGTTTCTTTTTAGTACTGAATAACATGCCAAGAAAAAGTTGCTGACTTTTTGATTTTAATATTACTTGCCTCATTGTTACAAGTTAAAGAAAATAGTTTATGCTTTTCATATGCAGGGCTTTGTGCATTTCCAAAAACATTCCTATACGTCCTCGGATTGCTCTGTAGATAGGAAGGTGGAAAACTTGAGGAAACCACAGCTCAGTGAGGGAAGTGGTGAACTGGAGTCACGGAGCCAGGAAGAAGGGCAGGCAGGACTCGAGTCCAGCTCTTTGGACTCCAAAGGCAGCAAGAACCTTTCACCAAGATGGCTCCTAGGCATGGAGGGCAGAGGAGGCAAAAAGCAAAGTGGTGTAGTTTTCCTTCTGGAGAAGTTCAAAGTAAGAATGCAGATTTCAGCTTGATATAGGACATTATATGTAAGGAGACTTGGAAGCTACTTATTTGAAAATTTAAAAAATACATATAGGCTGAATACCTGAAGAAATTTCTTTTTTCTTTTTGGTACTAGGGACTGAACTCAGGGGCACTCGACCACCGAGCCACACCCCCAGCCCTATTGTGTGTTTTATGTAGAGACAGGGTCTCACTGACTTAGCACCTCGTCGTTGCTGAGGCTGGCTTTGAACTCGCAATTCTCCTGTCTTAGCCTCCCAAAGTGCTGGGATTTCAGGTGTGAGCCACCGTGCTTGGCCTGAAGAAATTTCTATTGTTCAGAGATTATGTGTCAGATTCTGCATGAGAGGTGTGAATTTGGAGGTTCGTTAGAATCAGAATCCAGGAAACCCCTGCTGCAATGAAGTGGAGTCTTTGTTTGAAAACTCTCTAGTATAAAACATTTTGAAGATATTCTCATTATGTGTATTTTATTCATTATAAGTTATATGGATGGAATAATACAGTATAGATTGTGCTCACTATCAAACACAGTAAAAATATGAAGTTTAAAAAGATGCGACAGCAAATAATGCTCATGAATATTCTAGCATTTTCTTCCTGTACTCCCATGACTTGCGGGGAGCTCATACACCCACTATTATTACTGAAATTAAAGGTCCCGGCTGCTCATCACTTCAAGGCCAGTGTCTAGGAGATGAGAGTTGGAAGGTAGAAGTCATTTTATTCAAGTGTTCACAATCTTTTTTCTTTTTTCTTTTGTAGTGCTGAACTCAGGGCTGTCCTACCACTGAGCTATACCCTCAGCCCCTATTATTTTATATTTTTTGTGACAGCATCTTACTAAGCTGCCCAGGCTTGCCTGGAACTTGCAATCCTCCTGTCTCAGCCTCCCAAGTTGTTGGGATCACAGGCTTTTGCCACAGCACCCAGCCAGACTGGCATTCTTGAGGAACTCAGGGACTCCAAGGGCTTTTTGAGGGAGAGAAAGAGGTTCAGAGAGACTCTGGGCAGAAAGTTTGCTTTGTCCTCTAGGGCATGTGTCCCCCTTTTTTCCTGTGGTTGAAATACCCCAATGGAGCTCAACCTCCTGTAGCTAGCTCCTGTATTTTCTTGGAACACACGTCAAGTTAAGCCTCAGAGCAGTGACATGCTTTGTGTTAGTACTGAAGACTAAAGAGAGGTCTTACAATTGCCACCAGATGTTCTGGGTTCTGTAAATCTAGACAGACAATGTTGGTCAAAAGGCAGGGGAAGTAAAAGGACGAGGTGGCAACCTCTGGACACCGTGGAGGACAAGTCCCCAAAGGGTGGCCCTGCGATGGCTGGGAGCCCACTGGGCTTGAAATGAAGACAGAAGTCAGCACAGGACACAATGTGGGAAGACGAGGGGATGATGGGGTCAGGGCTGACGTCCCAGAACCATGGCCCTGCATGTGGGAGCAGGGTGTCTGCTCTGTGCACCAGGATCAGGAAAGCAGCACAGCAGGCTGGACAGAATTCAGCAGCAAGGATGAGGGCTGAGTCCCAGCTCTTCAGTTGAGAGCCGTGTGGCCCTGGTAGGTCACTCCCCTCTCTGAGCCTTTTTCTTATCTGTTCAGTGCAGATAATGAGACCTGCCTCCAAGAGCGGTCATCAAGATGACATGAGACAGGCCTGAGAGACAGCCCCAAATGACTGTTGATTGCAAAGGGCTCTATGGGGGCCATCCTGTGGCTTGGTCTGTAAAGGGCAAATCTCCTTTGACACTTCCTAACACAACCAGAAGCAAATATCCATAATGAAAAAGCAATGTCTGGCTCCGCATATCCACCAGCTGATGAATGATACAACAAGAGCTGGTCCACCCCCACCATGAATATCACCCAGCCAGAGACATACACTTCAACAGGGATGGACCTTGAAAACAGGCTGCACGAAAGAAGCCAGGAACATTCATAGGAAATGTCCAAGACAGGAGAATCCTTAGTGAGAGAAGGCAGATAGGTGTTGGCAGGGCTTAGGGGAGGACAGAAGGGAGCGTTTGCTTATTGTGTGCGGGTCTCCTTTTCCTTTTGGGATGATGGAAGTATTCTGAACTGGACAGGGAGGGATGGTCGTACAGCACCGTGAAAGTACAAATGACATTTTGCTGATGATGAATTTTATGGGATGTGTGTTTTATCACACACACAGAAATCAAGGTCTGAGCACTTCCTGCTTGAGGTTCTGCGAGGACATAGTCTGCTTCTGCTCTCAGGCATGACCTGTAAATGACGCAATTATGCCCAAAGTAACTGTCTTTGAAGAGCTGGTGAGATTACTGAAAAGCTCACCAGAACTCAAAGGAGGCAAGAGTCAGTTTTGCCTGGAGAAGTTTACCTGGGCACTTGGCCTGGTATGGAGCAAGGCTCTAGGAATGTCAAGGGGACACAGAAAAGTTGGAGTAAGAAAGGCATTTTCCTCTAGAGAGAGATTCCCATGAACACATACCTGGGCCAGCTGCTCAGTCGGGCTGGGGGGAGAGGATGTGGAAGGCCTCTGGGGGGCCTGGACAGGGAGGCTTGAAAATAAAAGAGGTGGAGGCTGTGGGCAGTGGGAGTCTGTGGTCTTTGTCTCTGAGTGCTGCCTGGACCCCATTCTCTACTGCAGTGCTGTGGACCTTCCGGACAGCACTAGGAGGAGCACAGTGACCCTTGGAATTTGCTGCCGGAGTCTTTCCTCAGAGCTACTCCAGCTGTCAGTTCAGAGCGAGAAGCTTGGCGCTTGAGTGATCAACAAACCAAACAAGGCCCTGTGCGACAGGGGATGTGAAGGAGGTAATTAAACAAACTTCTCATGCAAGCACCCTTGCGGGGGATTACTTGAAATTTAAATAATTAAGCCTCCCTGGGTAAGTTAGAAAACAAATGGAGAGCCCTGCTGGTGGTCCCAAGCCTGACCCACAGGATATGCAGGGTGTACCAGTTGTGAGGAGGAGCAGAGAGGAGGTGGGGCCTATTTCTGGGGGGCTCTGGGCCCATCCAGCTGCTGCGTTCTGAGAACCTGCTCCCCCGCCCCTGGCCTGTCCCTGCGTCTGCAGAGCGCCTTGGGCATCATCCTCTTCCTGACTCCGAGAGCCACACCTGCTGCCTGCCTCTTTCTTTGCTGGATTTGGCCCTATCTCTTGGCCGCCTTCACTGTGAGGTCTGTCAGCTTTGCCACAGTGGGGCCTCCTGAAGCCCAGCCCCCATCGCCCCACCTAGCCTGGCCCCACTGGGATCCTCCCAGTGCGGCCCTATTGACTTCTCCAACTCTTTTCCTTATGCCTTTTCCCCCAAGAGGGAGCTCCCTGCTCCCGTGTTCCCTATGGCTTCCTCCACGGAGCCTTTGCACACCCAATGACACGCCCTTTCCATGTGCACTTTATACTCTGGTTATACATCCTCTTGGAGCACCTCCTGAGCTCCTCTAACTGGGCATGGACATGTCCTCCTCTGAGGACAATTGGGTATGTGTGCATCTCATCTCTCCTCAGCTTTCCAGCTTCTTGCACCGAAGAGTGTGCCTGGATCCAGCCCTACCATGCCAGGGCCTCGTGCTTGCTGCGTTAAGGAGCTCGTTGCTTAGCCTGAGCCCTGAGGAGCTTAGGATGCTTCAGGTTTGGTGCAGAGTGAGGGTTTATCTGTTCTACATCACAAACCACTCCAGGCGATCTGGGGGAGTCTCCTGCCACCAACTGCATTCATAATTCTGCTGCACAAGTCAAATATTTCCATTTAAAGAGGATAATTAAAGACAGTATTTCAGTTCAATTCAGTTCAGGTTTTGATCAAATAAGTGGAGAAAACTCAGTTTTCTATTTTGGGATTGAGGATATGGGATTGAAGACTTGGGTGTCCTAAGGAATTCCCCTGGGTTTTCTCCAGGGAATCTGCTGGAGAGAACAAAAAACTTTTTTATTCATTTTCCAAAGACAAATGGAGAATTACTCAACTTAGCTATGTCAGATAGATCTGTCTGTGAGTAGGGGAGCCTTAGCGGAATGCGGATTTGCAATCGTAAAGGTGAATATGACGTCTTAGGAGCCCCCATGAATCCTTTGTGAAATAACAACATTGTCGTGTGCACCTCTGGAGGTGTTGGGGGCTCTAGTGGCAAGGGTGGTGTCTGCAGCCCCAGCATGTGATTTGGGGATGGTCCCAGGGGTCACATCTTCAAGCCACTGGGGCCTCTGCTGGCCTCTGGTTCCCCTTCCGCACCACCTTTACAATCACCTTTGTCTGATAATCTAGCCATTGCACTTTAAAGAGCAAGCAGCCTGGAAAGGTTAGATAAAAGGGTAGGTGCAGGTGATTAAAAGAAAAAATACAAGTCCCCGGGTGAGCCAGTAGAGATGTCGATTTAGGTCTTAAAAGAAGAACAGCCTTAATATCGAGGCATCCTTGTTGGGCCCAGGTAACCTAGATACCACCTCTCAATGAAAATATAGATCTGTTTCCAAGCTGGGCCTTGGTAGCTCTCAAATCACAGCTTCTTGGATTTATTGCAGGTCATTAACTGCTGTGCTGCGACACAGGGAAGAAGCGAGAAGATTAAAGTAACAGGTAGGGCCTTTGAGAAAGCGTTTGGCCAGTCTTTGTGCTGGGAGTGTGCTGTGAAATCATTATCACCTGTTAATTCCTGGTGTAACTTTGGGGAGGAAAATTATTATCCAAGTGGCAGGGAGTTTTCAATTAATTCTTTAGAGTCAATCCCAGTTTTACTGGTTTTGAGTCCGATGTGTTTTTTAGGGAAATTAAAACTAGAGTGGGAAAGGCCCTGAGTCCAGACCTGATACATAATTTGCAGTCCAATGCAAAACACAAATGCCCTTTGCTCCAAAATTAGTGAAGTTTCAAGATGGTGAAATTGCAGAGCATTAATCCTAGGCCAGGACACCTCTAAGCATGGGGCATGTGACAGCAGGGCTCATAAGCCTGTGAGCAGACCCTGCCCCAATGGCGTTCTGACACTTCAGAGGGAGAGCCATACAGTGGAAAAATGAAAAGTCTGTATTCTAAGCTGGGTGAACCTGTGGTCCATGCCCAGTTTTGCAGTGTACTGGTTATTTGACCTTTGACAGTGTTATGGTTTGTATCTGGAATGTTCCCCCAAAACATTCCAGATTGTGTTGAAGGCGTGGTCCCCGATGCAGCAATGGTCAAAGGTGCAATTTTTGGAGAGTGACTAGACCATGGGGCTTGGATCTCATCAGTGGATTAAGCGATCTGTGGAGAGTTGAATGAACTGCTGGGAGGTGGTGGAAATGGTAGGCAGGTGGGGCTTGGTTGGAGGAAGGAAGTCACCGAGGGCCTGTCCTTGGGGACCGTATCTCACCCCTAGCTCCCCCATCCCCGCTGCTTCCTTGCTGCCACGAGCTGAGCCACTTTCCTCTGCCACTCTCATCTGCCACGTTCTGCCTCACCTCAGGCCCAACGCACTGGAGCCAATGACGGGTCGAAGCCCCCGAATCTATGCAGCAAAATAAATCTTTCCTCCTTGAAGATGCTCTTGTCACGTATTGTGGTCACAGCGATGAAAAGCTGACAAACCCAGACAGATAAGGAGGTAACACACATTGTTAGCTCTCTTTCCTCATTTGTGAACTAGAGCTAACAATGTGTGTCCTATAGTGATATGATGGAGATGAAATAAAATCTGCGAAGTGCCCAATGTGTAAAAGCCAGGTATGTGGTGCCTAGGAAGAACTCGGCAAATCACACTAGGTGGCCATGTTATTGCCCTGATGTCCTCTCACCCACGTCAGTACCTACCAGCTGACCTCCAAATGTGGCACCTGCATTTCTAGACTGGTCCCAGATAAGCCAGTTACCAATATACTTTGTCATCCATTTGGCTGAGGGAATTCAGCATATCAATATCCCAGCTCCTCGCCCCTCACATTCTTTGGGATGTCAGGCCAAGCCACCATCCCAGAATGTAATGATAATGACCCTTTCTCAGAGGAATGCTTCCTGATGCATGAAATAAAATATGTAGGATTATAAAGGCAAAACATAATTAAATCATGTGGTACCATATTGACACATTATATGGAGAATCTTTAATCCCCAATCTCTAATTTATGATCTAGTGCTATCTCTGCTTTCTACTAATGAATTTTCCCCCCTTTGGTAGTATTGGGAATTGAGCTCAGGTGTGCTCTACTGATGAGCTACATTCCCACCCCTTTCATTAAATTTTTTTTTTTTTTTTTTCGAGACAGGGCCTCACGGAGTTGCCCAGGCTGGCCTTGAGCTTGTGATCCTCCTGCCTTAGTCTAGGTTGCTAGGATTACAGGCATGTGCCAGCATGCCCAGCTCTACTAATGAATTTAAAATAACAAGATCCAGTGTGGATATAACTTTTGTAAAGCCCTGAAATAGTAATAGTCATAAACAATATTTTAAAACATTAGCAGCAGCTGCTGTAACATGATATAAAGAGATCTGCATGTCAGATCCAAGTACTATTAGTACTACTCTAGTTTCTTGTTTGCTGTCATAATTGAAGGAAAAGCTAGATTTCAGATAGAGATGAATGGAAGCGAGGGTGTGATTTCCTCCCATTCCTGTGTGGCTGTCTTGATTCTCCCCTCTAGCCCTTCTTAGAAGCATCCCCTCATGAGTTGGTGCATTACGTGAAGACTTCTCTTTCCACCTTCACTTACTAAGAGAAGGTCACTGTTATTCCACTTGTCTCCTCCCCAACAGAATAAGGACAGAGTAGAGCTTCACCTGCTACCACTGCCACCTGACGACACTCTAGTATTATTCTTAGTCACAGCAGCAGCCTCAGCCTTTAGCTGCAAAAGGGACCTAGCATGTTGGTTAAGCTATACTGAAAGATAGAAGATGGATCATTCTTTTTCTTTGGGACATCAAGCCAGGCCACTGTCCCAGAATGTAATTCCACTAAACACCAAAATTGCCCACAAGGAAAACCCAGCTCTCAGGCTGGTAGACATGTGGGCTGGCTTGAAATCGACACATAATTGTATCCTGTCCCCATTTGGGCTTGAACTCAAGACAGAAGATGAATTATATATTGGGCAAAATTATTGGCTAAGTGAAAAATAGATGTTCGTAAGCCAAAAAAAGAATAAAAGAGGTGGAGGGAAGCTGCAAATAGGCCATTAGAGAGTGACAAAGGGTGTCCTATCAGGGGAAGAAGATCACAGGCAGAAAGAACACTCTGTCCCAGGGTCACCATGTAAGGAAGCGGCAGACATCTCCAGGATCGCCTCACGAGTGAGCTGGAGAGCAAGGAGCCCTGGGCTGGCACGTTCCCACTGCACGTTTGTTCATTTTTCAATATGTGTGCCTGCCAGAGCCTCCCTCTCTTCTTTTCCTCGGCGCACAGCTGCTCATTTCATCCATTCACTCTGAATGCCCATCGGGGGCCCCATGCCAAAGGGGTCCAGCCAGGGCACTGCCCTTGAAGAGGGCAAGGGAAGGAGACAACGCGGGTTCGAATCCCAGTTCCTTCACTCCATGTCTGGGGCTTGACATAAACCACACACCCCGCTGGGCCTTACCTGAGAAGTGAGAAGCAAGCAGCCATACTACAGTGACACATGAGAATTGCCCTGTCCTTTCTCACGTACCTGGAATGGAAAGAGCACCGGTTTGGAGTAGGACAGGCATGGGAATCCACTCCCTTTCTCTGAGCATCAGGTTCTTTGGCTATAAACTGGGAATTATTATATACACGCTGCAGAGTGGTTGTGCAAGGACATGAGGTAGAGAAGGCTTACCATCTGACACCCTGGCATGGAGTGGGCACTCAGTACTTAAATGAAAGAAGAAGCGTCAGTTGTTATAGTAGCTGCTAAGCTACCTTGATTTCCCTAATGTCACTGCATACAGACCCGGGTCAGGTAGTGCAGGTCAGAGGTCAGTCTGCCAACAGCCCGCCTTCCTACACTCCCCAGCTTTAAGGAGGCACCGTGTGCCAACAGGGCCCCTGCATTGGTTTTAACATTTTTGGTCCTCAGAACTTCAGAGGCACTTGTGCCCACCCACCTGTACAGCTGACTGGTAGGGGCAGAGACTGTGCCTTCCTATGCTCATCCGGCTACTCCTGCTGGCGACCAGGCTGGTTTCCTCATCTGTAACAGGAGCAGAACCGCTGACTCTGCTGGATGGTGTATGTTGGTAAAGCACTGGGGACCCAGGAAGCCTCAATCCTGCAGCTCTCAGGGATCCCCAGAGGGCCTCTGGGGCAGCTTGCATTTGTGACCAAGGTTTCCTTCCTCTGGACCCTTCTCACAGCCAATGCACTTACATCCAGGGTGGCCGCCACTCTGCCAGTTCATATAGAGGTGGATTCCCAATGCTTATATCATTTATATTACCAGCAATAATAGAACACATGAGAAAGCCAACTCCGGGCAGTTTTGAGTGACAACTCTGGTGCTAGTTACAAGTTATTCATCCTAGGCTTTAGGGTCTTCTGTGAGATAGTGATAATAACGGGCTGTACCCATAGGTTTATTGTGGACAAGAAAGGAGATAAAGCACATAAATACTTCAACAGTCACTTGCATTCAGTGCTTCACCCACTAACACTTATCACACTCCTGCAGCTCTCGGAGACTTTCGTGAATTGCCCTGGAGAACCCAACCACAGAGTGCGACATTGTTACTGTTGTGAAGTGGTGTTGGATTGTTCTGGATCCTGCTGCTCTGCCTTCCACATTGGGGTGGGTGCTTGCGGTGGCTCTCAAGCTTCACTCACAGGAGGCCCGCTGGCCTCAACAGCACATTTAACCCCAGCGGCTAGCTGGACACTCGTTTGCCTTTAGCACAAAGAGCAAGACCGGGATGACTCTAAGCAGGTTCCCCAAGTTGTGTTCCATTTTGGACCCCTCCCTGGACCAGTGGGGGAGCTTCCCAGGAGCACCCCCACACTATTGCCTGCACCCCAGGGGGCTGAGCAGGTGGCTCTGGGGAAGGTGATTCTGGGGAATCTTGGTTGCTCTCCCCACCCTCCTCACTGCCAAATAGAGGGGTCCTAGAACCGCCATGGTAAAGACCAAACCCTCTAAGAGGACCGGGGAGGCTGGGGTGTGTCTGCCCCCGGGAAGCTCTCCGCGGTTAACTATGTATCATATACCACCTAATTAACAGCAGGACTCCGTGAGTGGCTCTTCCTTACACCACTCACTATGCCGGGGCACTGCTTGAACTCTTTTTTTTTTTAATTTTTTTTTTTTTTTTTAGTTGTTGATTGACACAATGTCTTTATTTTATTGCTTGTATGTGGTGCTGAGGATCGAACCCAGGGCCTCACGCATGCGAGGCAAGCGCTCTACCACTGAGCTACAATCCCAGCCCCTGCTTGAACTCTTTTACAAAGATTAACTCAATTAATCCTTGAAACCATTTTATGAGATTGATACTTTGATCGTCTCCTTTTACCGATGAGGAACAAAGGCCAGAGAGATCAAATAATGTGTCCAAGGCTCAACAGTGGGTCAGTGGTGAGCTGGGATTTGTAAGCGATTTTAAAGAAAAAGATGAGTGCACGTGGCCTCTGGCCCCCTTCAGTAGCGCCTCTTCCCACCACATCCCAGGAAGCAGCAGGAGCAGTGCCCTCATCTCCCGTCCCCAGCCATGGAGGACTTGCTGCGGGAGCCCCACAGGACCGAAGCCTGGATCTCCTGACCTCATTTCTGCACTGCCCTGCCTGAGTTCCCATCCTACAGCCATACGATGGGGTGCTGGCCTTATCTGCCACACAGGTTTGGGGTGTGGTTGACTTAGCAGGACTGAGGAGGTGTTTCCTGTGCTGAGATGGGGTTTGCTGTGAGTGTTCCTGGGCGGTAGGACCTCTGTGTCAAGTTCTATGGGGTCTTCCTCAACCAGGCCCTGGCTACTGCCGGCACAGAGCACATCCTGAACACGAGACCCTTCCCTTCCCTTTCCGTCTCTTCCTTCTTGGCCCTGGGGCTTGGCCAGAACTCTGAGGACTTGTCTTTGCTGCACCTGAACCTGCCCCCACGAGGAGAGCTCCTTTCTGATTCTGCTGGTGATCCTTCACCCTTCTGCCCGGCGTCTCACGCTGACCCGCAGCTGACACACCTCATGCTTTGTTTGCTTTTTAGAAATTCTGACTCCAAACCACATGGGCTCACAACCTCTCTGCTTTAGTTATTTGTGCTGCCTGACACACTATATCCAAACACGGCGGCTGAGGAGAGTAGGCTGTTCCTTCTCATGATTCTCGTGGGTCGGGAATCATACAGGGAAGTGTGGCTCATTGCTGTCCTGTGTGATGTCTACTGGGACTGGGACACTCAGCTTCTTTGCTTGTTTGGCACCTTAGCCAGGATGACTAGAAGGCTGGGCTGGTCAGGATTCTGTGTTTCCCTACAGCTGCGTGGCCACTCCATGTGGCTCTTCAAGTCGTCTCCCCCCTGGGCAGCCAGACTGCGTGCTTCCCAAATCCCTCGGGTCTTCCTAAGCCCCAAGCCTGGAACAAATAGAGGTTCGGTTCTGCTGGTGAGGCCGACACAGAGCAGCTGTGATCCAACGTGGCAAGGAAAGGGGCTAAACAAGGGTGGGAACATGGGGCAGTGCTCATTGGGACCGTCTTCGGAGCCAGCCCTCCTCACTTCCTTTAGTGACGATGATGGGTGGGAACAAACCTGCATGCTGTGTCTGACCTATGTGGAAACTTTCCCAAGAGTTTCTGCACTGAACTTCCTTGACAAACTCGTGCTAGTCCCTGTGGCCCCTGGAATTCCTGATTAATGACTGTCACAGGCATGAGCCAGTGGTAATGGAAGACATGATGATCAATAGCATCTGAAGCCATGAGGCCCTGTCTAGCCTCCCCTGCTGAATGACAGCATTCAAATGGACTTTCTGAGAGTGAGAGCAGAAGGGCAGAGAATGGCCAGGGTGAGTCAATAACAAATTGTTTCTGTTTTCTTGTTAATAAAGCTTGTTCCTGATAAACACAGTAGAGGCTTTGATAACAGAGTTCTGCTGACCGCTTCTCTACATTACAGCCCAGGTCCTAGCTGCCTGGAGGGCCCTCTGGGTGCAGAGCAGAATATTGAAATCCAGCCAATGCAAGACTCGTGAGGCCTGTGCCCTGTGTCTTTTGGAGGGGGCACTGAGAGGGGGATCTGGGGCAGGGTGATGTAAAAATAGAAAGTCCTGTGGTCCATTTTCAGAAGATAGTATTTAGACTTAATTGGAATCCAATTGCAGGCATTTTAACTACAGCCCTTCCCTTTGCCCGCCCCAATTTTAAAATTAGCCAGTCACATAGATTTTACCCCCCCCACCCATCAGAGCATGAGGCAGACTGCGTTAGGGACCAACACAGGGGGACTGCCCGCCCAGGTGTGCTTGCTTGCCAGCCTTTGCTCAGAAGCACACCCTTCTGCAGAAGTAATGTGTGCCTTGCCTAGCTACTTCTGAGCACGTGTTTGGTTCCTTCCATCACGCTGGTACTTCTAACACGGAGCATGTGACCAGCCCCTACTAGTGGGAGTCCTGCATTGCCTCTGTTCCTATTGAGCCTTTCCCAGACCATGTCCCTGGTGCCACAGCCAGCTCCAGAGGATGCGAGGTGTTTCCACAAACACACTGGTGGAGGGGCCGTGTCCACAAATAGTAAGTTTAGGAAAACACATATTGTAGGCTTTTTTTATCACGGTGCCGCTGAGCCAGGCCCATTTTGCCCATCGCGTAGCGTATCAATCACTGAAATGATGAGTTTTGCCAAACAAAGTTTGCCTGTGAAATGGCCAGGGAGGACTGGGAGAGCGAGTCTCCAATCTGCCTCCTCAAGGACAGGGTGTAAGGTGTATGGGTAAAGAGGCAGGGTGTTCTGCGGCTTGGGGAAAGGGGGCTGGAGTAGGGGGAGTGCAGCCGTCAGAGGCCCTACCTGCCATTCAGACCTTGCAGGCCTTCATAGGATGCAAGTGCAGAAGATGACCGCATTGGCATGCTCTCAGGGGGGAATTTTGATGCTCTGACATCAAAACGTCACCCATGGGATACAGGTACAGGCCAGGGAAGGGGGGCAGTGGTTTCCACTAGTTAGAGCTAGATAAAAGCAGCCTCCAAATTCCTGAAAAACAACTTGAGCAACTGTTACCTTCAGGACCCACACGTCAGAGGTGTTACCTAGAGCAAAAGTAGTGAGAGTCTAATAATATATTGCTAACTCTTTTAAAACTGGTAATAAACATGGGAGACTAAAAGCAAGTGAAGGGAGTTATGTCTAGAGGGCTTATTCAGGTTTTCCCTCCATTTCGTCAGCATGCCAAAGGCTCTGAGAAGGCCTGCAGTTAGGAAACAAGTGTACCTCAGTGCACACGCAAGTGTCTCCTGGACCAAGGCCGGTATTCTGAGGAGCAGGCTTGGCAAGAGCTTCTTTAGGAAAACCAGGAGGCCAGGCCCCGCCATCAGCTCCAGAAGGGGAGAGCAGGGCCCTAAATAGGTGCTCTTTGGGGAAGGTTTGTTGCCCCTAGTAGGCCTGGCACTGGGGTTGGGGAGCTTCTTCAACCCCTAATGCTAACCTCCAACCCAAGGGCCCCTTCTGGGTGGGCAGCTAGACCTTGTAGTGCACCATGTGAGGCCTGAGGTAATTGCTAGGGGCTTGCTGCACTGTGCCTACTTTATGAAGCAGCACCTTGAACGCTGGGTCTTGTTAGTGATAGGTGGCAAACAGACGTGAAGGGTGGAAAGGGAAGGGGCTGTAAACTTGGCCTGCTGTGCTGACCCACATGCTCTCCTGGGAAGGGCAATCTGCCTAGGCCGCTCTGGTCCTGCCTGGCCTGTCAACAGGAGAACTATGCCCCTGCAAACAGCCTTCAGGAGAGATGCAAGCCTGAAATGCTCCTCCCTGCCTATGAGAAGAACACTAGGTGCCCCAAAGAAGGGACTTTTGTGACCTTTACACAGACCAGATTCCAGGACTCAGATAAGGATAGGATAATTAGAAGGATAATTAGAAGCAAAGCCTCCAAATCACAAATCTGTAAGAACAAGTTCCAATTAGTACTGGTCAATTCAGACCAAGGTGACTCAGAGTTGCCTTAGATCTTTAACATGTCATTATAATAGCAAAATCTCCCTTCCCTGGGGTGAGACCATCACAGTGGATGCTTAAAATTCTGATGCAAACCTGCTGTCAGTCAAAAGTCAAGAAGTGGACCTGGGCTGGACTTTCTGAAACTTCCTTGAGACACCCAACGACATGGGGGTTCAGGAGCAGCACACTGTCCCTCTTCTCTCTGAGAGGATCCACTTTACCTTTCTCCCTTCCAAGTCTTCCCTTTTCCAATACTTTCTAATGTTCTTACCTAAGCAGTTCCCCTGAAATCTAATAATCTACTTCAAGCAATTCCTCTGAAATTCTGCATATGATCACAAGAAAACAGTGACCACAGTCCCCCACAGTCACTTCAGTTCCACTGAAGGCCTTGCTCTGTAACATTAGCTGTGGATGGAAAGAAGAAAAAACAAACAAAAAACAAATACACAAACAAGAGAGAATTAATGAGAGAAAAAATGATTACAAGACTTTTTCTAAAACACCTCTGCTAGAATAAATGAGTTTTACATATATATTTAACATGACTTTTTTCTTGTTAAAAAAAACCGACCTATATGTGTATTAAATGATGAGACTCCTGAAATGAAGAAGCAGGTAAGCTGGTTTGGTTTGTATTCTCAAAAGAAGTTCTGATATATGATTACATGACCAGTATGATTCTACATCATGTACAACCAGAAGAATGAGAAGCTATTCTCCATTTATGTATGATGTGTCAAAATGCATTCTACTGTCATGTATAACTAATTAGAACAAATTTTAAAAAAAGAAATCTTGAGACTTTTCATCTGCAAATATTATACAATAATCATTTTATTGCTTAACTTCTGCTGATTCAAATAAAAATTGGAGTGTGAAAACACTCTAAACTGAAGTGTTGCACACATGTAAGGTATCTTCTCCCTATTGCCACGACTGATGCCCTTGCTGTGGATTGGATGCTGGTACTCCCTCCTCACGCACCAAGTCCTACCTTGAAGCCCTGACCCCAATGTGACTATCCCTAGATATAGGACTTCTAAGGAGATAATTAAGGCTAAGTGAAGTCATATGGGTGGGGCCCTTATCCAATAGGGCTTGTTCCTTTATGAGAAGAGAGAGAGATGCCAGTCTCCCTCTCCTCCTTTGTTTTAAATACCAAGGAGAATTGACCCGGCCACACACACATGCTCCTATTTGCAACACTCTGTGACTATGATCCTCCCAGCCTCTGGTGGTGAGATCTGGCTCCTTTTCTGCAGGTGTATCATGTTGCATGAGAGTAGAAGTTATTTCATTTGCTTTTAAACCATCATAAATGAGTGAAGATCAGCTATTGGTCCTGTAGTAGATAAGTGTGGATTGTGACTCAGTTAAAAATAGCTTTGGCCAAGGTGGTTATTGTTTGGATCGTTCACTGGGGCCCCGTGTTGATATTTCTATTAATTATTACTATGAATATTTTTTGCACATTCATTTTGTGCCTGTGGAAGTGTTGGATACTGTTACATATCTAATTTTACTTAATTAAGTGTAATCAGATCTTCCCACACAGAACCATTCATGAAGCAGATGTGCCTAAGTAATCAAACCTAAGCCTTAGATCCAGCAATTCTGTATTTTAGTATCTACCTTCCTAGTTAAATGTTCTCAGGTTCTATGTCCTTTTTTTCCCAGGGATTAAAACAATTTTCTCAAGGCATATGTGGCAGATCTGGATCTGACACCGTCTCTCTGATTCTGAAATAAAGGAGGCATTTATTCATTAGAAACCCATTTATTGGGTATCTGTCCTATGTTTCTGTCACTGAAAAAGATACTGGGAATAGAGAGTCTGTGAAGACAGACTTGAATAGGAATAGACATTTTAAATTTTACATTGCGGTTTGGAGCTGGAGTGTCCCCAACGTCTCACGTGTTGAAGGCTTGGTCTCAATGGAGCAGTGCTCAGAGGTGGGCCTCCTGCGATCATGCAGGCTCTGACCCCATCAGTGGATTAATCCATTAGCTCCAGCTGAGGACACTATTGTGAGTTGATGGAAACTTTTTGAAGTGGGCCTAGTTGGAGGAGCGGTCAATGGGGACACGTTCTACAGGAAAGAGTGTCTTGTCTCTGGCCCCTTCCCTGCTGTCTCTGTGCTTCCCAACTACTACGAGGTGAGCAACTGTCCTCTGCTGTGCCCTCCTGCCATGATGGTTTGCATCCCCTGAGGCCCAAAGCAATGGGCAGGAACCAGCTGAAGACGAACTGAACCCTCTGAAACGGGGAGGCAAATAAATCTCTCCTTCCCTGAGTTGCTTTTCTCAGGTATTTTGTCCCATTGATAAAAAGCTGACAACACTATTTGAACATTTTTACTTTTCATAGCAGTAGATGTGGAAAAAGGGAAAGCCGTTAGCATTGCTGTGCTTGCATTCTGGGCACTAGGAGTTTGTGTAAGTGAAACTGAGGGAAAACCTGGTGTGTTGGTCAGTTTTACATTGCTGTGACAAAATACCCAAGAAAAACAACTTAGAGCAGGAAAGATTTATTTTGGCCGATGGTTTCAGAAGTTTTAGTCCATGGTCGGCTGGTCTCCATTGCTTTGGGGCTGGGATGAGGCTGGACACCATGGCAGAAGGGCGTGGTGGAGCAAAGTTGCTACCTCATGGCAGGCAGATGACAGAGAGAGAGACAGAGAGAGAAGCGCTGGAGACAAGACGCACCCCTCCAGTATACACCCCTGTCACTTACTTCCTCTAACGAGGCCCCTTCTCGTAAGTTTCCATCACCTCTCAATAATGCCATTAGCTATGAGCCAATCAACAGATCAGTCCCCTGATGAGGTCAGAACCCTTGTGATCTAGTCACTTCCAAGAGTCTCACCTCTGAACATTGCTGCCCTGGGGGTCAAGCCTTTGACACACAAGCTTTTGGGGGACATTCTAGATCCAACCACAAACTGGAACAAACCCTCTAGCCTTCACTAGCTTCACTTACTTTTAATTACTTGCTTCTGGTTGACTTTACTCATTTTAGCTGGGAACAGTGGCTGGGGACACTGAGGCAGGAGGATTGCCCGTTCAAAGCCAGCCTCAGCAAGAGTGAGGTGCTAAGCAACTCAGTGAGACTCTGTCTCTAAATAAAATACAAAAAAGTGTTGAGGATGTGGCTCAGTGTTCGAGTGCCCCTGAGTTCAATCTCTGGTATCCACCTCCCAAAAAGACTCTTGATGAACATGTAAGTGAATGAATAAATGAGTGTGAGAACAAACCCAGGCCTTCTCAACACAATCCTGGTATTGCCAAAAAAAAAAAAAAAAAAAGGGCAATTGCTGCATTTTACAAGTTCTTTTATAGTGATCAAGTGCCCCTTGACTCTTATACCCTGGTAACCCCCCTCAAAAAAAAATCACCCATTTTAGAGGTCCTGTAGCTAAGCAGTACAGTGTTAGACTCCCACGAGCTTTGCTGTAAGTAACGCCTCTGGAGTGTGGGTCATGTAAGCTGTTTTTAGGCATCTAGGGGCTGCTTTTGTCTACTTCAAACTGGTTGAAACCACCAAATGTCCACTTGGTCCTACACAAGGCCAGTGGCTGACCTTTTTGACAGTAGAGGGCCCAAACACCCCACCGAGAGTATGCTAGGACCACCATCCTCTGAACACGTGCCCTAGGAAAAGCCATGACGTTTGATCGTGCATGTGCAGCCACCTCTCTGCCCTTCCAGCCTCCAGTCACCTCGCCCCATGTCCCAGATCACCTCACTTCTTTACCCCATCATTAGTGTCGCTAAGCCCTACCTGAGGAAGGGGGTTTGATTTGCCCCCCTGTCTCCTCGCTTGGATGTCTCATGAATAAACTCATCACTTTGGTGATGTACATACCACACAGTGGGCAAAAACAGGGTAGATTTGGTAAAGTATTTTCAGGTTCTAGTCCTCTCAAAGGCCACTACTTCTAACCCTCTTATCTATTTTTTCATGTTTTTCATCATATTTCTAAATCATATGCTTATATTTCCATTTGTTTTTATTGTTAACTATCACACAAACACAGAAAACTACATAAAGCAAATGTAGATTGTAGTAAACTGCAGGAGGGGACATGCCTCCAGCTCCTGTCCATTCAATGCTAGAGAAGTTGATGGGGCAGCTCAAGAACTAAACTTCACGACTACTAGTTGTGCCTGCTGTTGATGTTTTAATCCCATATACTGGCCATGAGCTCCAGGAATATTATACACTTTCCTAAGAACTGTAATTTGGTGAAATTTAAGCACATCTCTTATTGACAGGCACTAAAGACTACAATAAACAGAGAGGACCCCATCTTATATGCGTAGAGGTTTTTAGTTGATTATAGAAATATACACATGACCTTTCTAATGCATTTTTAATAGCCTCTATTTCTGGACATTAGCTAAAGTTTGCATCTTTAGTGGTAACAGATTTGCTGTGCAGGCCAATTCCTCCCTTAAGAATACTACTAAAGATTTGACCTTAACCCCTACCAGTTCCTTTATTTCCTTGTTCCAGTGAATTGATTCCCTAGTTTGTGAGTTCTGGAATCCACGGAGCAGTATTTACCACGTTTTAATTGATTGGATTGCCTTGGTCAGCATTACCTGATGCACTAACCTCACTTGGCTGCTTAGATGCTAAGACCTAAAAAGACACTAACTGGAGAGATGGCTGTCTCCTCTGTGCTCATTACGAATGCAGTTACTAACTGGCTGCTTTGCTAGCCTGACAGGTGTCAGCAATCAATTACAGATTCCAAAAGTATGAATTCCACTCCTTTCCTTTCAATAGCTTCTGTGGTAAGCAGTGATATCTTGGGGTTTTGGCCCATCCAGGTTCCCTGTCTCTGTAGCCACGTTCCCTCCCTCTCTGGGATTGCTTCTGATGTGGCCCTCCAATCTTTCCTGGACCAAGTAAATGTAGAGATTAGAAGGACATAAGTAACTCTACCCATTTTCTTGGGTTCAACATCAATTCCTGTTACTGGAGTCAATAAAGAAAAGCCAGATAATGTAATAGAAAGAACACAAGCTTTTGGGTGGGATAAACTTGCATGTGTATACTATAATCATTCTTCCAGCACTGAGCTCAACCATTTACCTTCTTCAAGCTTCAGAGTACTCAAAAAGTAAGAACGATAATACTCTCATTGTTAAGTGGTCAACAGAACTAAAAGAGGCAAATAAAAAATACTTGGGTCATGGTTTACACAAATTTAGACATAGACTTACCACATGATCTATCAATTGCACTCCTTGGAAAATACTCAAGAAAATGAAAACATATGTCTATACAAAAGTTTATACATAAATATTGACAGCAGTTTTAATTAATAGTGGCCTGCCAGAAGTCCATTAACAGGTGAATGCATATACAAATTATGGTTACATGGACTCTGACTAATGACAGTTCAACTTAATGAATTTTTGAATTTATGATGGTGCAAAATAATATGCATTTGGAAGAAACCATACTTTGAATTTTGACCTTTTCCTGTGGTAGCCGTACCTTATTCTCTGGCAATGCGGGGTAGCAGCAGTGAGCCACAGCTCCTAGTCAACCATGATGACCAGCTGATGCTCAGCCAGGTTTGGTGCTGCTCAGCTATGTTTGGTAGGTTTGGTGAATTCAATGCATTTTTGACTGCCTACATTTTTAATTTACTTACCAGGATGTAATCCTATCACAGGTTGGGGCCATCTGTGTATTCATATAATGGAGTTCTACTCAGCAATAAAGAAAATTAGCCATCAACACGTGCATCAACCCAGGTGACTCAAAAACTCATGCTGAGGAAAAAAAAATAGACCCAGAAGATTGCACATTGTCTGATTCCATAGAAATTCTAGGAAAAAAAACACCTAAACAATGGGTCAGCAGTGGCCTGATGCTAGGCGTGTGGGTGTTGATTGGGAAGGGGCATGGAGGGAATCTGAGTGACAGAAATGTTTGCACATCTTGACTGTGGTGGTAGTTTCATGGCGATACAAAATGGTCAAAACTCACAAAACTACACTCGAATTGTGTTCACTTTATTGTATGTAAATGACACCTTAGTAGAGTTAATTTTAAGAAATGTTTGGCACAATGCCTACCATGTTCTAAGTACTCAATAAATTTTTCTTCCTGTCCCTTTGGCTGGTGCTCAGCATAGATGGCGTTCCTTGGCTCCTGCTTTGTGTGGTTGAATGAACTCCAAGTCTTGTGAGCGGACATGACTGATTTTGTAACGTACCCGTGTTCTCTGACTTTCTTGTACCCTCCAGCCAGCTTTCGGTTTTCAATATCTCCGTCATCCCAGACTACCAAACGTCTTGTACCACAGACGTTTCTCACAGTTCTGGAGACTGGAAATCCACGATCGAGGGGCCAATGTGGTCAGGTTCTGGTGAGGCTTGCAGACAGCTATCTTCTCACAGGGCCATCACATGACCTTTTCGTGGTTTAAAAGGCCACTGGTCTTATGGGACTGGCATTCCACCTCATCTGGCCTTAATCACCACCTAAAATACTTGTTCCAAATACATCACATTGGAGGTTAGAGCTTATCACATGTAATATGTGGGGACACAATTCAGCCCTTAACACACCCTGTGTAATCACAATGGCCCCTCTGTGTGTAGATGGCAGTTGGATGTGTTGAGGTAAAAACCTTAAGCTTTGGGGTGGAGGGGGTTGTGTACACATACCAGTTCCCCTGAACCGGGGGCAGGTGGCCCTGTGGGCACACTTCCATCCCCTTTCTCAGAGCCTCCCTACTGGTGACTGGCTCATGTCCCTTCCCTGCCCTCTCAGTGCTCCCCCTACCTGCTGAATACGTCATTTCACTTGAATTCTTGCCTCAGGGTCTGATTGTGAGAGAACCTAAACTAAAACAGTGACGGTGTTTGCTCAGGGAACTGCAATTCAAGTTTTCTTGGGGAAAAAGGTTCAACAGATGTGCATCCACATGCATGAGAAGAGATTCCAGCAGAGGCATCGGGAAAGGTTCTCAGAGGAGGTGGGGCTTGACCTGGACTTGAAGGATGCGCACAATTTTGACAGGTAACTTGTGGAACCCAAAAAGAAGAGAGAGAGAGAAGAGAAGGAGAAGGAGGAGAGGAGGGGAGACAGTGAACTGCTGGGCATGGAGAGCGAAATGAGACCCAGCCCCTCTTCTTGAAGTCACCATGGTTTCTGGAGACTGAGGTAAAGCACTGGCATGCTCCTCTGTGATTCCACCCGTCATCTCCTGGGTGCAGTGTGGTTCCAGAGCAGAGTTCCCAAAGTCTAGTGTCCCGAGAGAGCCCTCGGTGTGGAATTCCCTCATGCCAAAACTGCAGTGAGAGGAGAAACCCCAGCCTTTGAAATACTTTCCCAGGCACAGTTCCAGAACTCAGGGCAGCGTCCACAGTCTCGTTTTAATGGCTTTGGCTAAATTTGTGTTCATTGCCTGATTTAGAGCTTGCAGTGTTAATATTTTGTGCATTGGGCCAATTCTCTGGTGATTTTAATATTTCATTTATCGACTGATTTAACTTTTAATAGTATCCAAAGCCATCTCATTAGATTACAGTGCTGAAAGAGTGCCGCTGTAATAGCTATCCCGTTGTTTGAGTAAATTCAATTTGGACAGATGTAGCCCAAGGCGAAAGGGAATCGTAATCTCTGAAATATTTTGCCATCCTATATTCCAAACAAGTCTCAGCTTCTTTGTGCATGACTTGGATGCAACAGACAAATCTCCTGAGATCGTGGAGGACCAGCTGAGAGATGTGTCTGCACATGGCTGATGGGCACCGCTAGGCTCACTGTACCTGTGAGCTGTCTCGGCTATGACTGTATTTGGAGGTTTTCAGAGGATTATATTTCTCCTGATTAATTTCTGAATCCCTAAATACAAGGTAGGAACTTACTAAATATTTGAGTAGAACTGGACCTGAATTTCTGTTTCCTGGCATCTGGAGAGTTCTGTCCTTGGTCCCGAATTGTTAACAGTTTTGAACAATGACCTTGGTGGCTCCATAGAAGACATTCCCTGAACCTCTAATAGTAAGCCAGGAGACTGTAAAAACATTTGGTGATAGAATCAGTATCAAAAATATTTTTTTCCCAAAAAGAATTTCTATGCTATGCAATCCTTAATCTAATACAAATGTAGCAGATAAATGATCCTGTTTCACCATTTAAACCCCAAAGGCAAAACCTGTCACCCCATCTGTATCTGCAGAGCCTAGGAGAGTGCTGGGTATGAATTACAGGGAGATTAGAAGGTCCTTGAATGAATTCAAGTGCAAGTCCCACATTCTGCCCCAAAGTCCATTTCTCATAAGTACCCAGTGGAAGAGATAGGAAAGACAGAACTTAGCATGAAAGAAAAATATTTATAATTGTTAGTTGACAGTTAGCTCAATAATAATAGACTGACACCATCCTTGGAAAAGCTAAATTTTCTTTTTTGCCAAAAGATTGAAGTCAGTTCTGCAGACCACAGGGGTGGCAGTTCTGTTGTGATGAGACCCTATCTGTTCCTCTGCCTCCATCCTGGGACCTGTGTCGGGCTTCCTATATTAGATGCTTGAATGAAAACCTCAGGTGCAAAAGTATAACTTCTCTGGGGACATAAGGACATTAGCTTTATCATTCATTTAATCTAAAAAGATCGACTGACAAGCCTCTCTGTGCCACACAGAGGCACCTAAGACAGAGGCACCTAAGACAGTGTCTGTTCCCAGGAAGCCTACCACAGGGCAGTGACAAAACAGGACGGCCAATACACGAAGGGACGGCATTTTAAAAAACCTAGGACAGCACAGGGCAAACAGTGAATGCCTGAAGTACACTTTTTGAATGAATAGAACTAAGCTTCTTGGGGCTGGGGCTGTAGCTCAGTGGTAGAGCATTTGCCTAGCATGCGTGAAGCACTGGGTTCGATCCTCAGCACCACATACAAACAATAAATGAATAAAATAAAGATCCATCAACAACTAAAAAAAATTATATAAAAAAAAAGAACTAAGCTTCTTAAACCTTCATGTGTGTAAGAATCACCTCCCAGAGATTCAGTAGGTCTGGGGTGAGGGTCTGGGAATCTGGAAGAGAAGAGGACTCACAGGCAGGACAGGAAGTGCAGAGGGAGGTGCAGAGGGGGCTGGTGAGGGGATGGGCGTGTGTGAGGTCCTTGCTGCTCATCAGGATGTGGTGCTGACTGGTCAGCGGGGCAGACCGTTCCTCCCTCCCCCAGGCCCTCCCCACCATGCTCTTCTCCCCTCCTCCCTCCCTGACTTTGATTCTCCTTCTGTAGCCCTCCAGGAGTTATGTACTCTGAAGGTAGGATCCCTTCTCCAAATAGCCTGACTGATGTTTGGTGTAAGCCCCACAAATGATCTGGCTGGAGCCAAGGGCAAGATAAAGGTGGTCACTGGGAGGACACACTGGAGCCTCCTGCTTCATTGTTCTTCTGCTCTTTTCAAGTATCCCAAGTCAGTCTGACAACACAGTGGGTTGTCTGTGGGGTGGGAAGAGCTGTCCCCCGGTAGTGTCAATTCACAATCAAACCAACTTAGGCTCAAATGTTGCTTGTGGCTAGAGCACTGGAAGGTGAGTTCAAGCCCCTCGGCCTTCTGAAGTACTCACAGCTTTTCTCTTCATTCAATCCTCGAGCGTCTGCGTGTACACACACGCAGCTGCAAAGCTGAATAAGTGATCGCCTCCCAGAAGCCCACTATTGTAGAGGGCAATTTAAGATGGCAGATTTAGCTGCATTGCCAGGTGGAATCGGCTGGCATGGTCCAGTACCCGCCACGTTCTAAATACAGCCTTTGTTAAATGAATATATGAATATAACTCATCTCCTGCATTCCTTACACACTGTGGAACTGGGGCGAGGGACACTAGCCCGGGAGAAGAGAGAGTCTACTGTCCACGGAAGCTGTCTTGACAGCAGGACCTCCCCCACTTCCTGTAACAGCCCCAGACACCCAGTTCATAGCTTACTGTCCCGTCTCCTGCACTTGGTGCTCATTACTATCTTCTCAGTTGTGACCTTGAGTCTTCTTTTGCAGTTCTGGGCTTTCAGCTCCCATCACTTTGAACCTTGTGGTTGGACATGTAGGGCCCTCCTCTCTCAAAACTGTCCTACCTGACAAGTGGGATCCCACGTGCTGCTGACCGTGCAAGCTGGGGGGAAGGAAATTAACCTCTAACTTAGAGAAAGCATTGCAGAAGGCACACTCGAGCTGGGCCTTGTTTACCTTGTAAGGACACAAGACACATGTGGCTGCACATCTATGGAGACCTCTCCCCTGGGAGGGCAGGGGAGCTGTCTCCAAGATCTCAGCCCTCAGAAGTGGAGACTGCTCAGCACCCCTAGGGTTAGTTGATGAAGGTGAAGCTTCACTCTTCCTAAACCCAATTCCACTTCACCCTGGATAAGGCAGGAAAACATCTCCACAAGGGCTTTGGCTGTTCCAGGAGGACAAGGTCCTCCCCTTTGTTCTAAGCCCAATCCCAAACGATTTTGAATGACTCTTAAGATGGGGTAAAGAACTCTGTGTCCCTCCATGCGGCTGTTGTCACTCTTGCTTTAAGGGTCAGTGTACTGGTTACATTCCAAGGAAACCAGACCCTCTCCTGCCCCACCACAGAGTCAGACAAGATGAAAATCCTGAATTTTTTTTACTATATGTATATTTATTTCTGATTTAAATATGTATTACTAATTTACATATATATTAGTGTATTAAATTTATATATGCATTATTATATCTTGATACATACGTAATTTATATATGTATGTTCTCTTATATACACAAAAATAGAAAGTGTAATGGTTTGAGATAAAGATGACATAGCTAATGTCCTAAATGGCCTGTATTATAAAAATCCTACTTTGCTGCCACTTCTTTTCTGTCACTGAAATTTTAATAATATTTTCCAGTAAGTATTAAGATCAAATAGGCTTCATTATTTGTGAAATTTTAACAGTTGAAGATATAAGATATTGAAGTTCTAAGTTTAGTTTTTTAAAAAAGAAATACTTGGTTTTAATGGCTGTCAGAGTTGAAAAGGATTCTTCTCAAAGAGGAGTTGATCTCAGTGGAAGCTGAGAATTGGTGGCTGTGTTTACTAAATCACGATTCTCATTTTTCAATGTCATCCACCAATTATGCAAAGGTTTTGTTGGAATTGGGCTAGTAAATTTCCATCTTCTGGATGTCAGGCAGTTATTCTTGCAAACTAATTGGAAGATATTTCATTTTTACATCTTTAAACAAATGGGTCCAAAACCCATTGAAACTTTATTTGGAAGATTTTTAAGCATTCTGGAGACTTCTTTTTCTGTGTGCCCATGTGAATACTATTATAGTTGATACGCCAACCATGTTGGCAAAAACACCATACAGCGATGGAAATGTTTTAACAATGCTCTTCAACACCTGAATTTCTTTACAAAATCAGTTACTTTCTCACTCGTTACCTTGAAGGGTCAGATTAAATGTGTTTATTTTTAAAAACAATATCTAGTAGCAGCACACTGCTGAGAGCTATTTATCATCACAGAGAAGGTCACCAGATTTGATATGCTGTCTTTTTGTAAAGGAAGAATGTGTAACCCACGTTCAAGTTCAATAACTATTTCTAGTACGTTGTGTGTTCCAAAAGAAGTTCATGGTCGGACCCCATATCCTTATCATTTCTGGTGAAAGTCCTGCTATTCAAATCTCCTTTCTCTGCCTATATATAATCACATCAATGGCATCATGTGAGGCTTTGTCTATGTCTGTCTTATATTTCTTTGCTGTGATTGCCTGCCTATAAATGACACTGAATAAATTTCATGCATGATGCTACCTCTATAACCTCACTCCAGAATGTTTTTTAAATTCTAGAAGTTATATGTCCATGGTATTCTGCTAAAACACACTCAATATTTTAGAATGTTATTGAAGCTGTGTCTCTTCCAATATGACTTCCTGTCCACGGCTCACATAAAAATAGTTTTTCACATGTATCATTCTGGATGGCTACTCAATCAGGGTCCTCAGAATGTGCACTGCACAATGTCAGAGGCACTCAGCATAGAGACTACATATGAATGAGGCTTTCTGAATGGTGCAGTGCACAACCTACACAGCTGTACAGATATTGGAACAAAACAACTTGATTCCGTCAAATGGGACACGTTGGAAACATCTGCACTTTGATCCCTAACATTGATAACAGCATAAGGCACCCCGATATTCTCCTGTTTCCCCACACAAAAAGTCTTATATATCTTCCAAATGTATTTCTGACAAAGAATGCATTTTAATTTATGCTGTATTGCAATATCATAGCTATGTGTAAGTTTAACCACGTTACTGTGACAGAAAGAATGAGAGCACTTACCCCGTATTCTGGATGCTGGCACTCTTAAAACCCAATGTATGTGTATTAAGGTATAATGACTATCTTTGTGATAGTGGCTGTAAATTTGAATTTCAAATAGAATTCTTACAAAATAATGTTTTCTCCTGGCTGATTTCTCATGTGATATGATTATAAAGTCATCACTGTACAATGTCATTATACCTCCTTATAGTGTGCAAAGGAACTCATGCTCAGATCAACCTTTCCATTTCTTGTCGTTTGTAACTGCATTAGGATCAGCTTTACCTGGCTGTTTCTTTGAAGAAACTTTTAAAACTCTGCCCATTTAAAAATAAACACTAATCCCATCTATGTATGATATATCAAAGTGCATAAATGAATTCTATTGTCATGTATAAATAATTAAAACAAATTAAAAAAAATAAACACTAGATAAATCTGTACCTTACCTGGGTACACACAAGAGGCTATAGGTAGCAATATAATTTAGGATACAATGAAATTAGCGGTCAATTAGCTGTCTTCTTTGAGAATTAGCAGGATTTCCTGCTTTTCCACAGGATTCCATGTGCCCTGGACACACGGCCATGATGTGGATTGAGGAAGGGCCAGCGTCATTCTGAGTCATGAGTTAGTACAATGGAAATTTTTAAGGTAAATAAATATAGAGTTTTATATTTTCTTTTCAGCATCATAAGTTGACTCTATTCCATTTCAGCTTTCAGTGAGGATAAAGAACTTTTTCCCTTTTGCTCTGACTGGTATCTATAATTTTTAAAGATAAAGGTAAGTTTTTCTCTTCAGAAAAATTACTGTGTTCATTGCAGGATATATGGAAAACTGAGAAAAGTGTATGAATGTAAAGCAATCTGTAATCACATCTCAGAAATGATTACTGAAAATCTTGGTTTATATCTCTCCAAGCTTTTTTTTAATTTCTTTTTTCTTATTAGATCCTAATGGTTATACATGGTTATACGTAGGTTTAACCTGCTTAGATCCTGACAAGAAAATCAATGGAAATGGATTTCAGTTCACAATCGCCCCTTTTTCTCCAAGCTCTTTTTGGACATTTAAAATATATAGTTAAGTTCATACTGTTTGCAGGTGCCCACCTGTAATCCCAGGGACTCAGGAAACAGAGGCAGGAGGATCCTAAGTTCAAGGCCAGCCTCAGCAACTTAGGGAGACAGTGTCTCAAAATTAAAAATAAAGAAGGGCTGGGGATGTTGCTCAGTGGTAGAGTGCCCTTGGCTCACACACAAAGGTCACACACAAAGGTCACACAAAACTCAGTTTTTCACTTAACAAAAAGTTTCAGTAACTGTCTGTAAATATTTTGATAATATTTTGCTAGTGTAGAAAATGAGCGTGAGCTTTGTGGTCAGCTAGACATGGGTGTGAATGCTGGCTTTTCCTACAAATCAGTGGGCGTCTTTGGACAAGGCACCTGAGCTCACTGAGCCCCAGCTTGCTCTTCTGTGAGGTAAGAAGTGACAACACCTCACTTTAGCAATTGTCAGTTGATGAACATAGAAAGCATCCAATGTGTTAGATGTCCACTAAAAGGGTGTTATGATGCAGCAGAGGTCTGTGAACTATGACATAGGGGCAGATCTAGCCTGCCGCCTGCTTTTCTGAATAAAGTTTTCTTAGCACACAGTGTCACTTGTTTCTTTATATATTGTCTAAGGCAGTCCTCATACAAAAACAGGTGAGGGGTTGTCACTCAAATCCTGTGGTTCACAAAGCCTAAAGTGCTTGCTGCTTGGCTGCCTGGGACCGAATGTCTGTGTCCACCTCCAATTCCTGTGTTGCACTGGAGCCCCCAGGTGATGGCACAGGGAGGGGATGTGTCATGAATGTGGAGCTCTCATGAGCGGGGTCCCCGCCTTCTGAAAGGAGCCCCGAGAGCTCCCTTGTTCTCTTTTCTGCCTTGTGAGGACAGTGAGAAGATGGCTGCATACAACCCAGAAGAGGCCCTCCCCGGAGCCTGGCCATGCTGGCTCCCTGGGTTTCCCAGCCTCCACAACTGTCAGCAATTATGAATCCATTTCAGTTGTTCATTCGCCACCCCATCCATGCTATTTTGATCTGGCAGCCCAAATGCGTGAAGACATTGGCCTTTTCCAGAAAAAGCTTGCTGATCCCTGTCATATGGTACTATCACGATTTATTCTTTAGGACTTTATAAACGGGAACAGAACCCTTGAAGCCTGCACAGTGGCCTGGGGTCTGCATCCTGATGCACCGGCAGGAGCCTGACCAGTGAGGGTCCTGTACAGGCTCTAACTTCCCTGCCCAGCACCTGCCCTTCTGAGTGAGGGCCCTCTCAGGGCCGGCAGAAAGGGCCAGAGAGCCCCTCCCCACAGCCATCAACCAGGGGCTGACAGGAGCGACTGTATGACTGTGCCATCCTCCTCCCCCACCCAGGGTGCGTCAGCCTCCGCTGCCGCTGAGTGGCCCAGGGATCACACTGCAGGTGCCACACCTGGCACCTCGCTTCATTTCCTCTCCTGCTGGGGTTCTCCTGCGCCCAGAACTTGCTTCAGGTCCTGCCTCTTTCTGGACGTCATTTCTCCTTTGTTTCACTCTCTGATAACTTTGCTGTTTCCCACTATGCTAGGCTGGTAGTCAGGGGACACCAGGCAGGTCACAGACAAGTTCTACCAGGGGCAAAGTGGCCAATCACTTATACAAACCAGAACACAGAGAGCAAACTCGCAGATAGAAGAAGCCCTTTCCTATACCTCTGGCTCTGCTCTGGCTCCTGGGTGTCCCAGGCACCTGGTGGCATGGCACTTTCCTGTCTGAAGGTGGCAGGAGAAGAGCCTTTGGACCCAAACGCTGGAGACCGCATGGAGGGTGTGGGTGGTCTGGGAAGCACCATTAGGGCCCAAGGAGGAAGGGCTGAGCTATTTCGGAGCAGTCCCAAACACCAAAGGTCTTGCTGTGTTTCCTCATTTTTTATTCATTTTGCAAAGAGCTTTTCTTTAGCTCACAGAATGGCTTCATTGAGGGCCACTAGTGACGGCACTGTAAGCCCCAGAGGCTGGGTCTGTGTGTCAGCTGTGGCCCTGATTCACAGCAGGAAGGGCAGTTAATTACCCAATTTGTCTTTGTCGTGATTTGACCCAGCTGGGAAATGGGGAAGCAATGGTGTGTGTTGTTAGAAGGGGCCAGCCAGCTGGGCTTGCAAAATCAAAGGAATGAAAGTGGGGTTCAGGGCTCGGGAAACCCTTGGGTTAAGGGCAACTGTCAGGCACGTGTGAGCTGTGCTGTTGTTTGTTTTAAACCTCGGCTCACGGGAGAGGCAGGGCTGGGGCAGCGGGCTGACCTGGTGTTGGTAGGCCTCTCGGCCTCCTGGCCTCATGCTCCAGAAACCAGGAGGAAGGAGAGGGCTGTTCCCTGTGGAGCAAACCTGCTCCTGGGTCAAGGTGGCTCTGGGACCAGGGAAAGTGGGAGAGCATTTGTTACTCTTCCTCCAGGACAGGTAAGAAGCCTCCTGCCAGGTGTCAAAGACAGTTGAGTGATGTGCTCTTTCTGCCCTCTGATGGCTGTGGGGCTGGAGAACAGCTGTTGGAAGGAAAGGCGACCCTTGACTCTAATATGAAAGGCTTTCAGGGGAAGCTTAAGCTCCCATGTCAGGGACTGGGAAAGGGCACCCTGTGGTCACTACCTGGGTGGGAGATGGGTCATGTTCTATGAGGGAGGAAGAGGGGTGTTAGTGCTCAGAGGGAAGGTCCATGGAAGCTCAGTCCATGCCTCTGTGCCATGGGGAAGGCAGAAGGAATGCAGGGTGGGGGCGGGGTGCACTGCCTTCTGTGTGCACAGGGCTGTGGCTCCTTAGAGGCCAATGGTGGACCACTGTAGAAGAGGGCCGGTGGGGGCTGTGTGCCTGGTTCCCAGTCAGATTCAGCCATGACATGACAAAACAAACACATTTTTTTTTAAAGAATTCCAGTTCAAAACCAAACATTTAAATCTGTTCATTGGAGCTGGGGTTGTAGCTCAGTGGTAGAGCGCTTGCCTCGCATGTGTGAGGCCCTGGGTTCGATCCTCAGCACCACATACAAAGCAATAAAATAAAGACATGTGTCCATCTACAACTAAAAAAATATTTAAAAAAAAATAAATCTGTTCATTGTACAAAGATATAAGTATAAAAAAAAAGTTAAAAGGAGACAATCATTTTACTTGCCAAGCCAGGGACAACTATAAACATGTTTGCTTTGTCTTTGTGGTCATAAGTATATAAAAAAAAATCTCATTTCTAAAACCCTTTGTAAAACAACAGTGTAATGCCCTCATAATAGCCTAATAAATGGAAGTATTGTGTGTCAGTCAGCGATTAGCCAGAAAACCACACTAAACATTTTAATAATTTCCAGCAGTGAACTGGTCACACAGGTGAAGGAAGAACAGAGAAGCCAAGCAGAGGAGGGAGGGGTGACCACAGGTGGGCAGCAGCAGGAACTTTCTACCACCTGGAGGCTGGAAGAACAATGCAGGAGATGAGGTTACCAGTGTCTAGAAGCTAGAACAGGTACAGGGATGCCTGCAGGTGCTGGGACCAGCGACCACATGCTCTCACATCCAGAGATGTGTGGGAAACAGATGGAGGGGGAAATGTCTAGGGTGCCCTCCTCCTGTCTTTTAGCCTCCACCAGGTCTCCATGTGCTAACTCTGATGATGGCCTCTTCTTGCTCCAAACCTTCTGTGGCCCTCATTATTGACTATTTAAAAAGTGAACCCTCAGCCTGAAATAAAAGGCTCTTCCCAGGTTGACTCCAGCTTAAAAATTTCACTATCTAATCTCCTGCTATGGTTCCCCCTCCTCCTCAAAAATCTAGCTCTAGGCACAGCAAACTTTTCCTGGCCTCCTTTACAGCCTCTGTGCCTCTGCATGGGTTATTCCTGCATCTAAGAATGGTCTTCTTATCCTTGTCTACCAGATGAGATGCAGTTCATCTTTCCCGATGCTGCCTAGTGTTATTGTGTTGGAGGAGCCCTCCTTCCCTTTCTCTCAGGGCAGGAATGGTTGGATCGTTCTCAGCTCTGGTTTCACATTCCTCCTCTGGGGCATTTATTGGGAGTCTACACCTGTCTCTCTGCAACTCAACTCAGAGCTCCTTGATGGTGGGGCCCCCCCAAGATTACTTTTTACAGTTTACCACCATGTGCCTGGAACGGAGGGAGTTCTCAGGACATTAGAACTCTGTGGATGCAAATGCTATTTTCCTCTAGCTATTGATGGGGAGGACTAAGTGGGAAAATGTGTTGCAAAGTGTCATAGTCCAGTCTATGTTGCTATAACTGAATGTGATAGACTAGGTAATTTATAAAGAATAAAGGTTTATTTGGCTGATGGTTCTGGAGGTCAGAAAGTCCAAAAGCATGAAGCTGGCAACTGCTCAACATTTGGTAAGGGCCATGCAGTACATCATAACATGGTGGGGGTGTCACATGGTGAGGCAGAGCAAGCAAGCTTAGGTGTCTTTCTCTTCTGATAAAGCCACTAATACCATCATAGAGGCCCAACCTCATGACCTCATCTAATCCCAGTTACCCCCAATGTCCTTACCTCCATATATCATTAACTTGAATTTTGGAAGCAAGTTTCTAATAGATGAAATTTGGAGGACATTCAAACCATAGCAAAGTATACAGTGCTCTTATTTTAATAAAAATGAGCATGTCACTTCTAATACATGTTTTATAGAGGTAAGAGTAGGAAGGTATTCACGAGCTATCTCCATTGGTTACCTAAAAGGGATGGTGCATGGCAAAGGCTATAGAGATTATTCTTAATGCACATGTTAGTATTTTTTAAAATTATAGGACACATGTTACATTTATAATTTTATAAGAAATTTATTGAAAGGATTAAATATTGTGAAAAAAATCATTGTTTCCTCCTTAGAGTGCCTACACCCACCAGACCCTCATCTCCCTGCATTGGGAAACTTCCTGGAACCTAGAGTCTGTGCTGAGAGCCTTCTGGCCACTTGCTTTGTCTCTCTGCTTCAGGTCTGAGGGGACAGACTGCAGAGGGGCTGAGGAGCCTTTCAGAAGTGTATGCACCACAGGGTTTAGTCACCCACACAAGGAAGGCTTGCTACCATCCTGCAGCCCATCAGACCCCGTCTTCCGAGCTCAGTCGTTGACTGCCAGGCTCCAGCTTCAAGCCAGGGTCTTGGCTTAGCTTCTATTACCACCGTCCTGAGCCATGCAGGCTTTTAATAAGAAAATTGATTTGGCCCCAGACTTAATCCCTTGGGGTATTTTTTTTTTCTAGGACAGCAAGTTCATGACTCTACAATGTTGGATTTAGATGTTTTGAAAATGTACTCTTTGACAAGGCTTAATTAAAGAGGACTGTACCTAGATGGAACATTGTAGCATTTTCATAACAAACATTATTATTTCCAGGAGTGATATATTTTTTGTTCTATTGATATCTTTTACGGTGATATCATAAAAAGCAGATTATGACTTCTTGTTATGAGGCAGATGGAGAAGAAGATGCGTTTTAATTACCAGAGAGAGGAATATGTTCTCTTGAAATGATACCTTAATAGCCAGTGAGGGCTAAACTGGACCTGAATGGGAGGTCTAAGCAAATGACATTTTCATGGGCCTGACTTTATAGCAGCTTCCTTTTGTATGTTGTAAAATGAGATCCATCAAATGTGAAACTGATTTTTCAGTTTGGCCAGAAAGAAAGGTTCCAGAGATTATATATCTTTCTGAAATTATTGGTAACAATTAGCAAAACTCATTTTCTGAGTTTCTTCATTTAGTAACAAGAAAATAGGCTTATTTTTAAAAAACCTATTATGATTAAATAGCACATTTATAAAGTGTTGTGAATTAAAATATACATTTCATATTATAAGAGCTATATATTCTTCACTGTTGTAAATTGGGAAAGCATTATCTTTTTCTATACTTAAAAAAATAATAACCAGGCCTGACTACTCCCATATGAACTCTTCCCTCATGTCTTTAATTATTTTTTTTTTAAATGTCATGTTAAATGACTTCATATAATTTAACCTTTGGTTGTAACATAAGCTACTTAACCAATTTTCAACGTTGAACACTTACTTTTTTCAAGTTTTTTATTTATGTAAATAACACTGATATAAGTTTTTATAACTTCCTTAGAGAAAACCTTTGTCTGGGTTGCTAATTAACTTTCCTAGAATCAACACAGGAAGTAAATTTTCTGGATCAAAATATTTAAACAACGAACTTCCAAGAAATTTGTACCAATTGGCACTTCGAATATGAACAAAGCATATGTCAAATGTACCTGTCACATTTGCCGGCAGAAGTGCAGCAGCCCCTTCCTGTTTCAGTTCCATGATCTTGATTTGTGAGCAGAGGCTGAGACTGCAGGGCCTGGGGCCTCTCTGGAAGGTCTTGGATGGCTCAACTGTCAGAGACAGACTCCTTGCTGAGTTTGAGTAGCTCTCAGCCCCAGGAACATTTCAGAATAATTCCATTTAAATTCTACGCATTGGTAAAAATACAGTGCTATGCTTATGGAATTAGTTTTGCTTCTTCCTCCACCAACAGAATTACTAGCAGAGACCTACCAGATCTAAAAGGGGATTAGACCTCCTATGATTTCAATTTGACTTAAGAAATAATCGTGTCATGAAAATCCGTGAAACCCAAAGTAGACATTTCCCCCTTCCCTTTTTAAAAAATTTAAAGCTGACTTCATATAGAGTCAATTACCCTGAGCAGATTATGTTTTTAGTTTGGACTAATTATCCATGGATTGGACATATTGGAGGAAAGTCTGACTGTGTCCATGAAAGAGAGAATCAAGCCATGGAGGGAAGCACATTACTGCAGAAAGAGGGAACTTCAAAGACAGGCTGAAAAGCCAGAAGGAAAACAAGGGCTTGTAACATACTTGCAGAATGAAACCGGGCGGAGGGGCGAAAAGCAGAAGCAATTAATTCATTTCTGTAGGAATTAATTCAGGAGTCTTTACCCTGAACTCTCCACGTCATTCCTTTGTTGTAGACTCAATGCGCCTTGTGCTTTGCACACCTAATTAATTAGAACACGCGTTGCCTTTCTTTGCCAAGGGTGCACAATCTATCATGTCAGACCCCTGAAACCATCTTAGGTAACTTTTTTGAAATGTATGCAGATTACTTGTCGCCGGCTCCTATGGGAAGCGATGAAAATGTACTTTTCCTGCTTGAGGAAACGAGGGGTAGGTGGGCATTTCACTGACAGGGCATTGAAGTGGAGAAGCAGTGTTGTGTTTTGAACTTTCTGGGCTCAAGTTCACACAGTGCTACTGTGATCAGGGCCTCAGTTTCCCCATTGGCAGGTACCTGCTTTGGGGTGAGGGTGGTTGAATTAGATGGTCTCCGGGGGAGCCCTCACGGCTCTGTCCCAGGGCAACCCAGGATGATTCTTCTCACGGAGTCCCTATTTCTTTAAGGCCAGAGTTGTGCTTCCCAGCACACAACCTGGACCGAGAATTAGGACATCAAAAAAAGGAAGGAAGCTCTACTTTCGTGGACTTATCCAGAACTTTCCAGCCATGAAGTCCAGCAAAAGGCTGTTTTGACTTTATTGTGGTTTAAGTTTGGTTTGTGTTACGGTTTGGAGGTGTCCTGGATTATAATGTGGGTGAGGAGGGTGTGTGGGTACTACATTCCTTTCACAGCTCAGTCTTTAAAGGACTCAGTTGATTCCTTGTTAGCCTGAGGATGCTGCGCAGGATGAGACAACTAGTAAGAATCTAGTGGTGAAGGCCACATGAGGGGGGCGTGTGAAAACCACTTGAAATGTCTTTCATCCAGTGCTACAGGGTTTCCAAATGAAGATCCTGTTTCCTGTGGCATTTCCACATCAGGACCGGGAATTTTCTCAGTATAAAGTCAATGTAAAAATGCATCTGATGTCATCTGTGGAAGCTCCCTACCCAGAGGGATTTCACAGCCTCAGGCAGGTTCTCTGGGGCTGGAAACACAGATGAGGCCATCTTTTCCTGTTTTAGTTGCCTTTCTATTTGAAGCAACATCTTACAAATGTCTTGTTAATTTTCAGCAGTGGGATTTAGGGATAAATGTAAAGAGGAGTTCTCTTTCCCTGTTTTTTTTCTCGCTTGCTAGAGTCTGCTGACCACCGTGCAGCTGTGTTATTGGAAGTCCCTGGTCTCTGTGGGATACCCAAATATTAATGCTGGAATGAGATTGTCACAGTCTATTACGGTTCCCATGTACATGTCTTGCGTCAAGGTTATTTAATATTTTACATTAATGAAAGTCAAAGCTGTGCTGATGTCATGGTTTGGGTCTTAATTGTCCCCCTGAGTCTCCTGTGTTGAAGCCTTGGTCTCCAGCTGATGGTGTGAATAGGACGCGATGGAAACCGTAAGAGGTGGAGCCCCATAGGAGGAAGTCCGGTCAGCAGGAGTGTGCCCTTGATGGACATACTGGACCCCAGCCCCTGCCCCTCTCTCTTTGCTTCCCAGCCACCGTGAGATGAGCCGTCCTGCTCCTTCAAGGGCTCCTTGTCATGGTGCTGTACCTGGCAACAGTCCCAAAGCAACAGAGCCGAGCAGCCATGGACTGAACCCTCGGAAACCAGGTTCCAAAATAAATCTTTCCTCCTTCTAAGTTGATTTTCCTGGGTATTTTGTCACAGTGGCAGCTGGCCAGCACAGCTGGGGAAATCTTCATGGAGCCAAAGTGAATCACTCCCCAAGGATGGCGCTACCTGGATCGCGCAAGAGGGAGGACAAGCCAGTTTCAGTTGGGTTCCTAGTTCACGCCTCTGACAGGCTGAAGGAGACACACACACACACACACACACACACACACACGTAGACACTGGTGGAGGCCAGAGGAGGGGAGGTGACTGGTTCTGAGCTTCTAATAGCTGAGCCAGGGTCACAGGCGGGACTCTTGGCTGGCAGGATGTTTATTTAATGATCTCCACTCAGTTACTAACCTTTTAAAAGGCAGTGATTTCACATAAAAACCTGACTTTCAGCTTCATTTGAGCAGGAGTTCCTGACAACACTCTACTGGCCTTTCCCATGGCAACGGCCTCCAGGGATGCCGGGGCTGCTCTCAGTGTGGCGGGCGCCCTGGGCTCCGAGTGGTCCTTGTTCCCTGCTTCCTTCAGCTGAGCTAATCCATTCCTGGCCTGTGGCTCCTCAAGCTGGAGGCCTTGGCCCTAAACCAGGGTTGTGAGTGCCAGGCTGGGCAAGTCCTTTACCTTTTCTAAACCTTATTTTCTTATATGTAAAATGAGGATTTGGTACAACAGGGTCCCAATCTCAGATTTCATGACTCTGGGATTATTAGAAATTTTAAAAATACTTGCTTTGGATATACAGTATATATAAATTTTAAAAATACTTGCTTTGGATATGCAATTATATATTTTGTCTTCTATTATAATTTGGATCTGTAATGTACTCCGAAATCTCATATGTTGAGGGCTTTGTTCCTAAGGCAGCATTCAGAGCTGGGGTTTGGGAAGTGATTGATCACAAGGACTCCAGCCTTATGAATGGGTTAATCAATTGATGGATTCATAGCGGAATGGCCTACTGGGAGGTGGTAGAAACTGTAGGGCATAGGCCCAGTTGAATAGAGTGGGTCCTTGGGGTTATACGCTTGGGGACCGTATCTTGCCCTGGGTTCCTTTTTCTCTCTCTGTTTCCTGCACTGTGAGCTGAACAGCTTTCCTCCACCTTGTCTTTCTGCCATGATGGTCTGCTCCACCTCAGGCCTAAAGCAATGGAGAGAGCTATCCATGGACTGAGACCTCTGATACCATGAGCCAAAATAAATCTTTCCTCCCTTAAGATGATTTTCTCAGGTAGTTAGCCACAGTGAGAGAAAGCTGACCAATATGTTTTCTTTGAAGAATTCTAAAATTTATGCATCTTTTACAAAGTCATTTGTAATTTTACACAGTGGAACCAAGACTCCCAGTAGCTTGGAGGAATCAAGGGAGAACAAAGGGCTAGTTTTTCTGTGGGGCAAGTCTCCTCCCTTCCAGCCAGCCAGGAGTTTGCAGGGATGGGGCCATTCATGGCTGTTGGGAAGCAAACAGAGAGCAGAAGGGAGAGGGTCCTACAATGCCCTTCAAGGACACACCCCAAGTGACCTGAAGACCTCCAACCAGGTAGGGCCCACCTCTGAAAGGCTCTATCACCTCCTAGGATCCCCACACTGGGGAGTAAGTCTCTAACCCACAGGCCTTGGGGGGACACTTTAAATCCACACTGTGCATGCTGTCTGGTCTCAAGAAAGTTCCACTGAGGAAGAAGAAAAAACATACACTTAAGACTCCACCACAGAAGACGAGATAAGTATCTTTGTCTCCTTTTTTCCATTTTAAGCGTCAGTCATTTTCCATGTCTAGGCCTTTGTGGAGAAACAGGGAGCAATGATTAAAATACAAATTTAGAAAAATACAAAGCTTATATTAAAGGGTGTCCCTGTCAGGTTGATTTTTCTGAGCGTGCTCTCTTTCTCCTCTGACCCTCTGCTTGGCGCCCATGCAGTCGTTGTCATATGCTGTCTGGTAAGGACTTTCTTCCTTTTTTAAAGAATCTGTTCTTATTAGTTATATATATCGTAGAATGTATTTTGACATATTATAAAAACATGGAGTATAATTTCTCTTTCTTTTGGTTGTACATGATGTAGAATTATATTGGGCATGTAACCATATATGCACATAGGATAGTAATATCCGGTTCATTCTACCATCTTTCCTATTCTCGTTCCCCCTTTTTACCTTCACTTCCCTTTGTCTAATCCATAGTACTTCTATTCTTCCCTAACACCACCCCGGTTATTGTGAATTAGCATCCACACATCAGACAAAACATTCAGCCTTTGGTCTTTTGGGATAGGCTCATTTCACTTATATTCTCAAGTTCCATCCATTTACTGGCAAATGCCATAATTTCATTCTTCTCTAAGGCTGAGTATTATTTCATTGTGTACACATACCACATTTTCTTTATCCATTCATCTGTTGAAGGACACCTAGGTTGGTTCCATAGTTTAGCTATTGTGAATTGAGCTGCTATATACATTGAAGTGGCTGCTTCACTGGAGTGTGTTGATTTTATGTCCTTCAGGTGTAAACCGAGGAGTGGGATAGCTGGATCAAACAGTTGTTCCATTCCATGTTTTCTGAGGCATCTCCATACTGCTTTCCACAGTGGTTGCACCAATTTTCAGTCCCACCAGCAATGTATGAGTGTATCTTTTTCCCCAAATCCTTGCCAACATTTGTTGTTGCTGGTATTCTTGATAATTGCCATTCTGACTGGAGTGAGATAAAATCTCAGTGTAGTTTTAGTTTCCATTTCTCTAATTGCTGGAGATGTTGAACATTTTATATATTTGTTGACCATTCATATTTCTTCTGTGAAGTGTCTGTTCAGTTCCTTTACCCATTTATTAATTGGGTTATTTGTATTTTTGGTGTTAATTTGTTTTGAGTTCTTTATATATCCTGGAGATTAATGCTCTGAGATGCAGGTGGCAAAGATTTTCTTCCATTCTATAGACTCTGTGTTTACATTCTTTTTTTTTTTTTTTTTGGTACTAGGGATTGAACTCAGGGCTATTCGACCACAGAGCCACATCCCCAGCCCTATTTTGTGTTTTATTTAGAGACAGGGTCTCACTGAGTTCCTTAGTGCCTCACCATTGCTGAGGCTGGCTTTGAACTTGCAATTCTCCTGTCTCAGCCTCCCAAAGTGCTGGGATTACAGGTATATGCCACCTTGCCCAGTTTGTTTACATTTTTGATTGTTTCCTTTTCTATGAAGAAGCTTTTTAGTTTGATTCCATTCCATTTATTGGTTCTTGATTTTACTTCTGAGCTTTAGTAGTCTTATTGAGGAAGTCAGTTCCTAAGCTGATATGATGTAGATTTAGGCATACTTTTCCTTCTAGTAGGCATAGAGTCTCTGTTCTAATGCCTAGGTCCTTGATCCACTTTGAGTTGAGTTTTGTGCAGGATGAGAGATAGAGATTTAATTTCATTTTGCTACATATAGATTTCCAGTTTTCCCAGCACCATTTGTTGAAGAGGCTATCTTTTCTCCAACGTATATTTTTGGTGCCTTTCTCTAGTGTGAGATAACTGTATTTATGTGGGTTTGTCTCTGTGTGTTCTATTCTGTACCATTGATCTACATGTTTGTTTTGGTGCCAATACCATGCCATTTTTGTTATTATGACTTTATAGTATAATTTAAGTTCTGGTATTGTGATTCCTCCTGCTTCATTTTTCTTGCTAAGGATTGCTTTGGCTATTCTGGGTCTCTTGTTTTTCCAAATGAATTTTATGACTGCTTTTTCTATAAAGGATGTCATTGGGATATTAATAGGAATTGCATATAATCGCTTTACCTTTTTTTGGTAGTATGGCCATTTTAACAATATTAATTCTGCCTATCCAAGAGCACAGGAAATCTTTCCATATTCTAAGGTGTTCTTCAATGTCTTTCTTTTGTGTCTTGTAGTTTTCCTTATAGAGGTCTTTTACCTCTTTTTTAAGATTGATTCCCAAATATTTTATTTTTTGGGAGGCTATTGTGAGTGGGATGGTTTTCCTAGTTTCTCTTTCAGTATATTCCTCACTGAGGTATAGGAACATAATTGTTTTATGGGTGTTGATTTTATATCCTGCTACTTTGATGAATTCAATTATAAGTTCTAAAAGTTTTCTGGTGGAATTTTTTGGGTCTTCTAAATATAGAATCATGTTGTCAGCACATAGGAACAGTTTGAGTTCTTCTTCTCCTCTTCATATCACTATAATTTCTTTCTTCTAATTGCTCTGGCTAGAGTTTCAAGGGAGATATTGAATAAAATTGGTGAAAGAGGACATCCTTGTCTTGTTCCAGTTTTTAGAGGAAATGCTTTCAATTTTCTTCCATTTATAATTATGTTGGTCCTGGGTTTAGCATATACAGCTTTTACAATGTCGAGGTACATTTCTACTATCCCTCGTTTTTCTAGTGTTTTGAACATGAAGGGGTGCTGTAGTTTGTCAAATGCTTTTTCTGCATCTATTGAGATAATCATATGGTTCTTGTCTTTAAGTTTACTGATGTGATGAATTACATTTATTGATTTCCATGTTAGACCAACCTTGCATTCCTGGGATGAATGCCAATTGATCATGAGAATTTTTGCATCTGTATTCATTAGGGATATTGGTCTGAAATTTTCTTTCCTTGACGTGTCTTTGTCTGGCTTTTATATCAGGGTGATACGAGTTTCATGGAATGAGCTTGGAAGGGTTCTCTCCTTTTCTATTTCATGGAATAATTTGAGGAGTGTTGGTATTAGTTCTTCTCTGAAGGTCTTGAAGAACTTGCCTGAAAATCCATCTGGCCCTGGGCTTTTCTTGGTTGGTAGGCTTTTGATGGTGTCTTCTATTTCAGTGCTTGGAATTGATCTGTTTAAATCATGTATGTCCTCCTGATTCAGTTGGGGTAGGTCATATATCTCTAGAAATTTGTCAATGTCTTCAAGATTTTCTATTTTATTGGAGCATAAATTTTCAAAATTGTTTCTGATTATCATCTGTATTTCAGTAGTGTTTGTTGTGTTTCCTTTTCATCATGAATTTTAGTAATTTGAGTTTTCACTGTCTTTCCCTTTGTTAACATGCTAAGGGTTTATCCATTTTATTTCTTCTTTCAAAGAAACAACTTTTTATTTTGTCAATTTTTAAAATTGTTTCTTTTGTTTCAATTTTATTGATTTCAGTTCTGATTTTAATTATTTTCTGTCTTCTACTGCTTTTGGTGTTCATTTGTTCTTCTTTTTCTAGAGCTTTGACATGTAATGTGAGGTGATTTATTTGGCTATTTTCTATTCTTTTAGTAAAGGAGCTCAATGCAATAAATTTTCCTCTTAGAACAGCCTTCATAGTGTCCCAGAGATGCTGATATGTTGTGTTACTATTATCATTTACTTCTAAGTATTTTTTAAATCATCCCTGATTTCTTCTGCTGTCCTTTGGTCATTCAGTAGTGTATTTATTATTTAGTCTCTAGGTGTTAGAGTAGCTTCTATTTTTTATTTTATTGTGGATTTCTAATTTCATTCCATTATGATCTGATAGAATGTAGGGTAGTATATCTATTTTTTGTACTTGTTAAGAGTTGTTTTATGGTATAAGATATGGTCCATTTTAGAGAAAGATCTGTGTGCTGCTAAGAAAAAAGTGTATTCAATCATTGATGGATGAAATATTCTATATATGTCTGTTAAGTCTAAATTATTGATTGTACTATTGAGTTCTATAGTTTCTTTGTTTAATTTTTGTTTGGAGGATCTATCCAGTGGTGAGAGAGATGTGTTAAGTCACTCAATATTATTGTGTTGTGGTATATTTGATTCTTGATATTGAGAAGAGTTAGTTTGATATATGTAGATGCTCCATTGTTTGGGGCATAAATATTTATGATTGTTATGTCTTGTTGATGTATGACTCCCTTAAGCAGTATGAAATGGCCTTCTTTGTCCCTTCTGATTAATAATGGCTCAACGTTCACCTCATGTGATATGACGATAGACACCCCTGTTTGTTTATATGATCCATGTGAGTGATATGTTTTTCCCCCCATCCTTTCACCTTTAGTCCATGGATGTCTTTTCCTATGAGATGAGTTTCTTTAAGACAGCATTATTGTTGGGTCCCTTTTTTAATCCAATCTGCCAGTCTATGTCTCTTGGTTGATAAGTTTAGGCCATTTACATACAAGGTTATTATTGAGATATGATTTGTATTCCTAGTCATTTTGGTTTATTTCTGGTTTTTAATTTGAATTAGTTTCTCCTTTGATTGACTATTCCTTTAGTGTTGTCCTCTCTTTGCTGGTTTTCACTTTTTTTTTTCATTTCATCTTCATGGAATATTTTATTGAGTATGTTTTTTAGCACTGGCTTTCTAGTTGTGAATTCTTTTAACTTTTGTTTATCATTGAAGATTTTTATTTTTTCATCAAATCTGATGCTTAATTTTGCTGGATATAAGATTCTCGGTTGGCACCCATTTTCTTTCAGAGCTTGGTATATGTTGTTTCAGGATCTCCTAGCTTTGAGGATCTGGGTTGTGAAATCATCTGAGATTCAGATTGATTTCACTCTAAATATTACCTGTCACTTTTCTATGGCAGTCTTTAAAATTCTATCCTTATTCTGCATGTTAAGTATTTTCATAATAATGTGCCATGGTGTGGGTCATTTGGGGTCCTGCAAGACTCCTGCGTTTGATTTTCCATTTAATTCTTTAGGTTTGGGAAATTTTCTAATATTATTTCATTGAAAAGTTTATGCGTTCCTTAGTTTGTATCTCTGCACCTTCTTTAGCCCTGATAAATCTTAAATTTGGTCTTCATGTTATCCCATATTTTGTGGAAGTTCTGTTCATGGTCTTTTAACATCTTTTCTCCATGGTCAACTTTATTTTCAATATTATATATATTTTCTTTATTGCCTGAAATTCTGTCTTCCAAGTGGTCTAGTCTGTTGATGATGCTTTCCACTGAATTTTTAATTTGGCTTATTGATTCCTTCATTTTAAGGATTTCTGCTTCATTTCTTTTCAGAACCTCTATCTCTTTTTTAAAGTGATTTTTCACCTCCTGAATTTTATCTCTGATTTTACTCCTTACATTGTCCTTTACCTCATTGATTTGTGTACCTATGTACATTCTAAACTCCTTCTCTGACATTTATTCCACTGTGGTATTAATGGATTTTATTATTGGAGCACCTTGGTTTGTTTGGGGATGATTTGTTCCCTTGTTTTTTTTTAATATTATCTCTGTGTCTACCTATCTATCTACCTCTCTGAGGCACTAGAGTTTCTACTCTATAGACTTATAGTGACCCTGAAAGTTTCCAGTACCTTTAATTTAAGGGGGAGACAAATAATAATGGAAATCAATGCAAAGAGTATACAACATTAAACCAAATAGCTCCTACTAAGATGCCTACAGTTTTGATCTCCTGAGTCCCTGATCTGCTTTGAGTGTACAGTCTCAAATTTTAGTAAAGTTTCCCCTAATTCTTGTTCATTCACCTACTTTGCTGAAAAGCTGCGTATCTGCTTTTCTTGGTTTCACACTAAGGAGCCACCAAGGAAATGACCTCTTTATTCTGCCATCTTCCTCCTCCCTTCAGGATTTTCCCTCTCTGTATATTCCTTTCTCCAACTCTAACGCAACCTATGTCACCATTGAGCCATGGGAGCTCTGGACAGTGAAAGCTCAATCATTATTTGTGTGGTGAATGAGTGAGTGGATGAATGAAGAAAGCAGAGCTGAAGGCCCAGCAAGTGCCATTTGTGCCAGTGGAGCCCAGCCCTTTCCTTGCTTCCTTCTGCTTCTCACATTGCCTCCCTCTTGCCAGCAGCAGAGCTTTTGAACAATCCTATCCTCAGGCATACAGGCACATGGGCTAGGCCAGGTCTTGTCGGGCTGATGCGGATTTAATTCTCAAGGTTATCTTCTCCTTGTGCTTCAGAGGCTGAGCAGACAATAAGTTCTCTGAGAATATTTTCCATTTTCCTTCCTAGGTGCACTGGAGGGATGAGCTGGGCTGGTTACTTTATCTTCCATACTATAACCAAACATCATCAGTCTGACCAGTTAGGGATGAAGGGCAGGCTGAGGAGGGAGAAAGCCTGTCCATGCACATCATGTCTAAGGAACTGTCCATTTATCTTCTTAAACTACCTGCTGGGGAAAAACAAGATAGAAGATAGAGTTTATGCCAGACACCCTGGGGTATTTTTGGGGGGGTGTTAGGGTGTTAGTGGTGGTATTAGGGATTGAACCCAAGGGCACTGAGTTCAATCACTGAGCAACATCTTCAGGCCTTTTTTATATTTTATTTAGAGATAGTGTCTCGCTAAGTTCCTTAGTGCCTCGCTAAATTGATGAGGCTGGCTTTGACGTCACAATCCTCCTGCCTCAGCCTGACAAGCTGGGATTATAGGAGGGTACCACCATGCCCAGCCATCCTGGGTTATTTCTAACACTAGTTTTTTAGGAATAAACCACTTGAATGGTCAATGAATTACCTAACAAGCTGGGATTATAGGAGGGTACCACCATGCCCAGCCATCCTGGGTTATTTCTAACACTGGTTTTTTAGGAATAAACCACTTGAATGGTGAATCAATTACCTAACTAATCTCTGTTTTACATCATTTCTATTATCATAAAACTCAAAGCAGCTATTCATGCTTAATGTGTGCTATTTACTATGCTAGGTGTGTTATATAAGTTTTCTTAGTCTAATCAGCAAAATGACATTGCATTTTTGTCTCTATGGATATTAAAACTGAGGCTCTGAGACAGTAAGCTACTCCTTCCAGTTGCAGAGCTGGTGAGTGCGGAGCTGGGAATGGCATGCTGATCTTCTGCCCTGAAGCCTATAGTCTCCTCCCTCAGTGATCATTTGCTCTGTGAGAATGAGCTGGTGGGTCCACAGTAGGTTAGTCATTGCCAAAGTCCTGCTGGTGAAATCCTCCCTCCCCTAGACCGACCCACATTAATTTGGAAAAACCATGATTTTGTTTTGATGGATGAAAATGATTTGATGATTCTGTGTTCTGTGGGTAAAAGCAAGCTCTACCTGCATCAAACATCTGTTCTTCCTTTATCACAGCATCATTCTGAGTCTGAATGAAAATGCAGAGGACACACAATTTTAGCCCACAACAATTTTCACTTTTAGAACACTTTTGCAAATGGTGCTGAAGGAGGTACAGATGCCATGTAGAATACACCAGAATATTTTGTTTCTTCCAAACAAACCTGGAGATTAAAAAAAAATAAAAGAATGAAAACTCAATTTTTATTTTAAAGATATTAAAAGGTAACTTCTGGGTATTCAGCCACTAAATGTGAGTACCCTGTTGAGCACAGGGCCAGATACTGTGGAGGCAGAGAAAATGAAGGCAGGCCCAGCCCCATGGGCAACTGACTTAGGAAGCACTGTTGCAGAAATCAGAATCCCATGTGGGATAGCTCATGTATACTGAGGCCTAGAGAGAAGGCACAGTCCAGCCAGGCCCAGTGGGGTGTGATCAAACATCACCAAGAAAAGGCTCATGAGCAACCTGAGTGGACCTGTCCCTGAGCTTACCATCTCTAAACCTTTCTTGGAGATATCCCTTTGGAACTCCCAAATTTGGGGAAGCTTGGTGTAAAAGGATAGTCAATAGTTGTGTAGATTGGCATAGCATGCTACTCAAAATGCATGTTACAGTTCATATGACCTCCTTGCAACCTGTAGGCCACTGAGATGTGGGGATGTTTGGGTTCACAAGGAAAATGGTTTTTGCTTTTCTTGGGCCAGAGATAACTGAGCCAGGGACTATGGAGAGGGATGTGAGAAGACCACCAAGACACAGATAATTCAGGGGATGATGTCAGCCATCTTTGCCTGATGGTCCTTTCTACCTAGAAGACAAAGGGGTGGCTGTAGGTCCTTGGCAGCCCTCCCATCAAAGGCCAGATTTATGTCTCAATCGCTTGAATTTAGGTGGGCTTTGTGGTCAAAAAAATAGCATGGCAGTGTTGCTACTATGGACCCTAAGGAATTGGGAGCTTGTGCTTCTTGCTTTTAGAAGTCTCTTTCCAAGGTCTCCATGCCACCATGTAGCAGTCAGATTACCCTGATTGTCATGCTGGAAAGTCACGTGCAGACTCTTCAGTCCCACAGTCCAACTGACTGCAAACTAGCAGACATGGGCGTGAAGCCATCTGGTTCTGCCAATCAGCCGTCCCCAGCTGAATTCCACTGAGTGATGTTAGTTATGCCATGTGGAGTGGAAGACTTATCCCACTGAGCCTTGCCCATGTTCTTGGCCCATGAAATAATGAGATGTGATGGAGTGGTTTCATTTTTTAAAAAACCACTGAGTTTTGGAGTAATTTGTCTTACAGCATAACTAAGAACAATCATCCTTCAGTCCTTTTTTTTTTTTTTTTTTTTTTTACAGTGGCAGGGAGGGAACCCAGGCCTTGCACATTCCTAGATCTGCACTCTAACACTAGGCTACAACCCCAGTCCTCAGTCCTCCTTGACCCAAATTGAGTCTTTATTGGTCATACAAGAGCAATGTTTCTGGAGAGGGGCACAGGGTGTAACTGGCACAGCATCTAGAGATGGCTGTGGCTCTAAGGCTGAAGTTTGGTGGACCAAGACCTTACTCTTATGAGCTCAGGTCTAAGAAGTTATCACCAGGCACATGTGAGCCCTTGTCTTACAGGGATAGGATTGACTGTAATAGTTATGGAGAACAGGCCACCGTCTTCCTGCTAAATGCCTTCTTGGCCTGCCATGCTGGAGAAGACGGCCCTGTTCTTGTCTAGGACATTCCCAACGTGTTTGTGGTATGATGAGACTGGATTCTGGGACAGAGGTCCTGGTTCATGGGATGACATTGGAACTGGTTCTCTTTGGCCTTTGTGTCTTCTATAAATCCCCAGGGTTGGATTGAGCTTTTCCATTTCTTATTCTGTATCCAAGTCAAATGATTGTAAGAAGAAAGGTACTGATTTGCCAATATAACAGCTGTAAAAATCAGATAAAATAAGTTTGAACTCCTGTATAAGTATCTCCTGGTTACTTACTCTGTGCCTGGCTGTTGTTTTATGTCGTGCCTTGCATGGGTCTGCTGACAAATTTGGGTCCCTGGGGACGAAAATACTGAGGGGCCCTTAGGAAGGACAGAATGGGGTCCCATGGGACAAGGGTTGGGGTAGTCGATTGCAGAGTCACTTCACTCAGACTCTGGGGGCTGGTAAAACTGCTCTGCTAGAGTGAGATGCAGAACCCATTTATTCCAGAAAGTACAACAGCTTATGTATGGTCCTCGGACCAATTGTGGCCCCGAAGTTACAAACAATGGGGTACCACCCTGCCAGGTGCACAGTCCACTAGCATAGAATGGGGAAAGAAGGAGGGGAGAGGTTGAAGGTATGGGGAGTGCTCCTACACCTGGCCTGTGGAGCTAGGAACTAAGTAACAGTCCTCTGAAGAACTCCTTGCCCCTTAGGGGTTTACGTGCAAGAGAATTGCAACAGTGGGTGGTGAGTGCAGTGGAGGACCATGCCAGGGGCTGCAGAAGGCCGCGGGAAGAAAGGGACACCTGTCAGGGACCTCTTAGGAATGGGTCAAACTATTTAACAATGACAAGAATTTCAGAAGTTGACCCTGTCATAATTTAGGATATGCTATTTCAGAGGGCATGGCTGGGGTGATAGAGATGAATTCAGGTGAGTAGTGAGCCAGATGGGATTCCTATATCTTTGGGAATGCCTGAGGGGTGGAGGCATGAAGGTGGCCCTGGCAGATCCCACCAGATGCCTCAGAAATCAGTGGTGGCTTCTGCTTGTTGCTTAGGGGCCTGAAAGAAAAGTGATGGTGGTGAAGATGAATGTCTTTATTGAGTGTTTAGTGCATACTTACGTGTTATCTCTTTTTAATTCCCAAAAATTTATGAGAAAGGAAATGTTTCCCTTTTTGTAGATGAAGAAATTAAGGCTTATAGAGGTTAGAAGTTTTGATCAAGGATATCCAGCTAGCTAGTGGGAAAG
>PVHX01002736.1:0-14281 GCA_004024805.1 Geosciurus inauris
TGTCCAGGCGGCAGGTGTGGAGGGGCCGTCTGTCAGGCGGCAGGTGTGGAAGGCCTCCTGTGTTTGGTGGCAGGGACGTTCTTCAGTGCACCGTGGTCACACACCAGGTCCTGCTGCGAGGTGCGGCGCAGTGCTATCTGCTTCAGGCAGCCCTGCGTTTGGTGGACGTGGTAAGTGATCTTGCATGTTCTCCTGCGGGCCTGTCAGGGAGTGGCCGTGGAAAGGGGAGGCAGCATGCCCCAGCACCTCCAGCAGGCTGCGGATCAGCCAGCCCCGGGGAGCTTGCTTCAGGGAATCTACCCCGTCCTGGGGGTGGGGGCCGGCCGTGTGCGGGATGATTCACTGAGGATGCTCCACCTTAACTAGTTCACTTGCAAACACTACTCTTCAAACTCCCGCGCAGGAGAAAGTGGCACTCTGCGATGTCTCTGCGTTCCTGGTGTCTCTGAGACAGGAGGAATCCTTAGGACGAGGAACCGCGCTGTGGGCGGAGGTGAGAAGGCACTTGAGTGCTCTGACGCTGTATAAAAACTCACTTTGTAACTGGATTCGTTCCTAGCCGGGATTGCTTTGTGGCCTGAGCGGGGGCTCTGCAGCACGTTGTTGGCCTCCAGTGGCCTTGGCTGGGGCTGCAGGAGAGGGCTGCTTGTAGGGGCGCTGGGAGCGTTCCATCGGGATGCGGCAGGAATTAGGCCACGTCAGGCTGCACACGGTTGGACAGACGTCTCTCTCTCCTTCCTGTCAGGTGGTGCTGCCTTCCTCCACCCAGCTGCCCGGGCCTGACACTGGGGTCATTCGTAATTCTGACTCTGGGTCCTGGTGTCGGTTAGAGTCTCTCCTGCCCTGCGTGGCCCAGACCTCTGGGAAGCTGTCCCCCAGAGGACAAGCCCTCGACCCCCCTGTTCTGGAGGCCCTGCTCTGGCTTCGACCACCTCAGTGTCCATGGGACTCTGCAGGGCTCGGCCACTGCCACTGCCACCGCTGCCTCCTTTTTTGTGTGTGTGGGAGACTGAATTCATACTATTGATTTATTGATTTTAGCTCTATTTATTATATACTTGGTTGAGTTCCAGTCTCTGTCCTCTCTAGGTAATACCTTTTTTGAGGGCAGGAACCATACATTTAAAGCATATTTCTTCAGTGCCTAAGAGACCACTGAGGAGGGATGGTGTCCTTTTGAGGGCCATTGTGACCCTTGTATGTGTAGAGGAATGAGAGACCTCCCCCTGGACGGTGTGTAAGGACTCAGGCACAAGATGATGAGTTGATAACAGGGCGTAGCAGAGGAGAGGAAGAAGGGCCAACAGGGCCTGTGAACACGAGAGTCCACTCTCTTGATCATAAAGCACATGGAATTAGAAAAAATACAGAACCATGTAAGTAAAGTAAAAACCATCTGTAATGTCTGCTGTCAAACTAAATCCGTACACTTTAGTTTGGTCCTAAATTTTTTTCCCCATGAATGTAGGTACCCCTTTTCTTGCTTTTTGTTTAAGCATGTATTTTTTTGGGTGGGGAGGGGGTTACTGGCGATTGAACTCAGGGGCACTGGACCACTGAGCCACATCCCCAGCCCTATTTTGTGTTTTATGTAGAGACAGGGTCTCACTGAGTTGCTTAGCACCTTGCCATTGCTGAGGCTGGCTTTGAACTCGCAACCCTCCTGCCTCAGCTTTCTGAGCTGCTGGGATTGCAGGCTTGCGCCACTGTGCCCAGCTAAACATGTACTTTTAAAAAAAGATTTATTACTGTATTATTACATAAGATTTTCCTACAATAATTAAGATTGCACTGTTTTGAAGTTTATTTTTTGTTTTCTTATATCTGAGTACGTGAGCGTGTTGCTAATAATCTAAGTTGTGATGTTTAAAAATTCAGCTGATTAAATACTTCAGTTCTGCCAGCACTGCGCTGGCCTTTGCTGCATCTTTGCTTTCATAAACACGCGGAGAGGCGCGTCCCTGCAGGCCTTTGCTTCGCTCCACCTCTCTGGGGGTAAGCTCGCAGGATTGGCTCGGCTGGATCTCAGCATCTTAAGGTTCTTGCAGGACGGAGGGGCCTAGGCCCCGGAGGTGCGTGTCCACGTCACTGTGCAGCCCGCAGGCCTGCACGCCTCGGCTGGAGCTCTTGCCGCTGGCAGATGGACATGCTGCTGCTGTGGTCGTTTCTCTCTCTGATCCCTCGTGTTTTGGACACGCTCATGCTGCTTATTTTTTGTATATCCTCTGTGAATTGTCTGTTATCATCCTTTCCTTGTTTTCTTTTAGGGGTTTTAGTGTTATTTTTTTTCTACTTGAGTAAATGCTTTTTTTTTTTAATATTAAAGGTATTGATAAGTTATATATCTTGCAAATAATTTTTCTTAAGACACTCAGCTTCGCTTGTCTGAATAGGTGATAATCTCCATGGTTTGAAGATTGAAACCACTGGCCAGGAGCATCTTGGTGGTCTTGCTCTTCTGCCCTGCCTGTCCCTAAAGAAGTGGTAGCTTATGACATAGACTCTGCGGGCCACCCTTCAGACGTTAACTAAAGGTGCCCTTAAAGGTGCCCTCGTGGTTTCTGTCGGTGTGCAGAGGCCTCTCTCACACTGTGTGCGTGGGTAGCGTCCCCTGGGTCCTTGTGCTCTCCTCCTGCAGCCTCTCCGATTGCTGGGCTCCTGTGTTGAGTGGTCTTTGCTTCTACAGAGAAGGCCACCCAGGTGATCTGTCGTTCATTTCTGCAGGTCTGCCTGTGAGACAGATTCCTAGAGGTAGGACGGCTGGTCAAGGTGAAGTGCATATGCAGTTCTGGGGGTGCAGCCACGTGACCCCGAGGTGTGCGTTCGTTTTCTTACCCCAGCGTAGCTGAAGATAGCATGCGTTTGTTTTCACTCACTGCTGGGGCTCAGGAGTCTGAACTGGTTTTCATGGGCTGAAACCGAGGTTCTCTGGGAGAATCCTCTAGCCCAGCTTCTAGAGCTGCATCCTTGGTGGTAGCCCTTCCTCCCTCTCCCAGCCAGCAGCCCAGCACCTTCCGGTCTCTGCTTCCGCCTCACATCACCACCTCTGCCTGGCTTGCATGAGAGCCAGGTGGTTCTCAGGTAACCCAGGGCTCCTTCTCTGAATCCTCCACTGAGTGATGTGCAAAGACCTTTTTCCCCAAGAGGTGACATTCATGGTTTCGGGGGATGAGGGCCTGAGTGTCTTTGGGGACTGCCATGCAGTCCACTACAGGCTGCTTGGATTTTGTTTTGGAAACTTGAACCTTCCCCAGGCCAGTGGGAGAGAAAGGGCGTCTGGGTGCTGAGCTTGGATACTTCATCTAGTTTCGTTTTTGTGCTTAAGTTTTTACTGAGGAAAATTTTAAAACTGTTAAAAAAAGAGTCTAACAACTCCCACGTGTGCATCGCCCTCTGCCGTCACTGCTCAGGGCCAGTCTTCTCTGCCCTGGACCTCCCTCCTCTCCCTTCCTCTCAGTTATTTTGAATCAAATCCTATCAGATTTTATTTCATCTATAAATACTTCAGTTGTGCTGCTCAAAGATAAGGCCTAAAAAAGTAGATTGTCACACTTAAAAAACGTGACAGTAGTTTCTTTATTTCAAATACCACTGGAGCCTTTGTCGTCTGCCCTTGGGCCAGCTGTGTGGTGTGTCTGTTCAGGAGTTCACGTAGGCCTCAGCCTGCAGCCGGTGGGTCTGGTTCGTACGCTGTGGGCTTCAGTCCGCCTGAGTTCATCTTGCCGTTTGGAACGAGCTGTGAGGTGTGAGTGTGCACCTGGACTGCGTCTGAGGGTCACCCTAGGCTCAGCAAGCCAGGCCATCCGTTTTGTGGTTCGTTACTAAGAATCCAGGCCTCAGGACTGGGATTGTGGCTCAGCAGTGGAGCGCTTGCCTCGCATGCGTGAGGCCCTGGATTCGATCCTCAGCACCACATACAAAGCAATAAAATAAAGACATTGTGTCCATCTACAATTAAAAAAATATTAAAAAAAAAAAAAAAGAATCCAGGTCTTTATTTGTTCCACTTAATTTTGGGTTCTGTGATTAATTCATGTCTGCCTTCATCTCCTCCTCCTCCTCTTACTTTCCTGTAGCTGGATTTGCTGATCTCCTAGTATCTTGAATTTACTTAACTGAGGACTATTTACTGCCCACCTCTGTGGGCAGCAAGAGAAACATGGTGGCTGTCCTTGGACGCTTATGGTCTGGTGGTTTGTGGTTGAACTCAAGTGTTATTTTATTTTTTGCTTGATAATAAAAGTACTTCTATATGAATTATTCTATGGCTGTAACAAAATACCTGAGGCTGTGTACTTTATGAAGAGGTTTTTTAGGCCCACAGAGCTGGTGGCTGGAGGGTCCAGACAGTGTGGTTCTGGCATTCTGAAGAGGACCCTCTGTCTGTTAGAACATGGTATAGGGATAGAAAGGGAACTGGCCCTGTGTAGAAGGGCCACGTCTGTGGGGTGGCTTCGCTGTGTGACAGCCTGCTGTCACGAGAACTCACCCCGTGAGATTGGCACCAGTCTTTTTCCCAGGGTGCAGCCCTGCTGACCTGTTCACCTTCCATTAAGTCCCACCCCCTCGGCACTGCCACACTGGGGTCCCCGCTTCCAGCACAGGAACCTTTTGTCCATAGCCACCACACCCGCAGCCTAGCACGAGTGTGTGCATCTTAGTGTTGATGCGGCTGTATCCTGTACCCCCATTATGTACTGTTATTACGATGTCAACAGTTTAGTTATTTTGTCTCTTTACATATAATTTTGGATGATCTTAACAGATACAAAAAACACTTTTAAAATATTCTTTTTAGGAAGATTCATTACATAATTATTTTCTTCATTTCTTTTTTTGGTACTAGGAGTTGAACTCAGGGGCACTTAAACACTGAGCCACATCCCCAGCCCTTTTTTATATTTTATTTTTAGAGACAGGGTCTCACTGTGTTACTTAGGGCCTCGCTAAGTTGCTGAGGCTGGTTTTGAGCTTGTGATCCTCCTACCTCAGCCTCCCAAGCCACTGGAATTACAGGCATGTGCCACTGTGCTGGGCTATTTACTTCATATTTAAACTCATTTATTGAATTGTGCATAATAAAGCCTTTGTAAAAAGGAAACTGTGAACATATTGGTTCTCATCTAAATTCACATTGATTAATGTTCAAATTCACAATTACATCTGATCAGAGATTAATTGTGAAATTCTGTGACTTACTTTTGCTGGACTTCTGAGAGATGTAGTGGAGTTTTGGAGAACTGTAATGGTATTTCTCTTTTAAATCAATATTTCTTAATACATACACATGGTAGAATAAACTTGTGAGAAGGGTAGGAACTTCTATTTCAACTTCTACATTCTTTCAAAAATAGAAGTTCATATTTTCATATAGGAAGCTGGAAGGAGTTTTAAGGTTGTAATCTGTTTTACATAACGTGCTATTTTGCATAAAGATATTCTTTAGGAAGCTTCATCAGAGCATGCACTTCCTGTTGGTGCTTTGTTGTTAGGAATGCAGATTCTGGGCCGTGCCGGGTGGTCGGCCGCGTCCTCCTGAAGGAGGGCCACCAGCACTGCAGTGCACCTAGACTGTACCCAGTCCTGCGCTGCGTGGGCCCCGCCAGTCCCTTGAGAGTGTCATGGGGCTGTTGTACTTAACCTCAGTGGAAGACAGAAGCTGGCTCGGGACACCAGCAAGACTGTGCGGGTGGGCTTTTAAAACAAGCCGTCCTTCCGTTTCCCCTCCCAGGTCTGTGACTGGCTGCATGGGAATGAGCGTTACTTCAGGCAGCCCTCCGCCCAGGGCCTCCAGGCGTCCCTGACCACGCACGTGAAGAACCTTGTCCAGGAGTACGTGAGGTCGCCTGCCTGGGAAGGTGAGTCCAAGGGACGTGTGTGGGTTGAGAACCAAATGCTTTCCAAGAGCTTTTCACTGGTTTTTCCGATTCGTAATGTGTGGTGATCTGCTGTGTGGAATTTGTGCTCCGGTCAGATGGTGTGAGTGACAGCAGGTAGGAGTGCCGTCCCCAGCTTGTGCCTAGCTGCTGAGACGGTCGATGTCAAACTGAGATGTTTAGAAGTTGCCGAGTTGCCAGAGTAGGAAGTGGACACAGTGCGTTTTTGTTTTCATTGATAATCTTTGTTTTCTGCGTGTGCCGGTTTTCTTTTCTCTGGCGTTTCATGTTGCTGCATTGATCTGTACCACAGCGCTGGTAACATACTAAAGACGTGTTTGAAATCAACAGCCAGCACCCGATGGGATCTGTGTCACACATTCGCACTGGCACGCAGTGTGACCATGTGATATGGCCAGCTCCCTCCCCGGTGTTCCTTTTCCCTTCCCCTCCTCCACTCCCCTGGTCTCCCCTGGGTTTTGATAAGCTCCTCACCTTTTTATCCCTTTTCCTCTGTAGCTTCTGCATGAGAGAAAACATACGACCTCTGACTTTCTGAGTTTCACTTATTTTGCTTAACATGAGTGTCTCACGTTCCCCTGTTTTCCTGCGGGTGGCATGCTCTCATTCTTCTTCATGGCTGACATGGTGTATATGTTACCACACTGTCTTCATCCACTCATCCATTGCTGGATGCCTAGGCTGGTTCCAGTTTGGCTACTAAGTGGATTAATTTATTCTACAGCCACAGAGTCCTTGTGACCTAGACATACAGACGTGTTTTGGAATCTCTGAAATGGAAAATATGTGAATACAGATTGATGTCTCTTGTTTCAGAGTGTCTCATTTAGCATGCACTGATTATAAGAAACAATTTTAGAGAAAACTTTTTTGAAAGGATGGTGTTAATTTTTTCTTTTTATCACATACTTAGCAAAGACTAGGATGTACTTGGCGTGTTTGAGTGCTGGGGATCAAGCCTGGGCTTTGTAGGTGCTAGGCAAGCACTCTACGACAGAGCTACATCCCCAGCCACCGAAGACCAGTTTTGTAAAGATCCCTTCTTTGGGGACAGTATGAGGGAAGGATTCTTAGCAGATTCATTAATTAGAATTCTTTTTACATTTCTAATGCTTCTACTTCATTGAAGTCATTAGTGATAATTTGATAAAATTGTGTCTTTGAGTTTAATGTGTCTTAAATTTCCTTTGTCTCAAAATCAGCTCATTTTCATTTGCTGATTTCTCTAATCTGATCATGGAATAGGTCTTAAATGATCAGATAATTATCCTTCCAGCATGCATGAGTTTATCTTTCTTGGAACATTTCTCTTTTGTGTTTGATTCTGTCTGTTGCCTAGTAAACGTTCTGTGCTTTTCCCTGAAAGTTGTCAGGCCTGTAAAAGTGGGTGGAGGCAGCCTTGGCCCTCGGGCCTCCCCTCTGCCTCGACTTGATGGCTGAAGGCTGGAGTCTCCTCCAACCTGCTTACTTGGCCGTCCTCTGGCTTCTCCTGCAGTCCTCATCCACATTGTCTCTGGGGAAATCTTTTCAAAATGCTAATTTCAGTCTTCAGCATTTCCCCTTCGTCCTTGTGTGGGTTGCCTTCAGAGGCTTCCTGTGAGGACACAGTCCTCTGCTGGGCTCCTGGTGTCCCAGCTCCTCCGTGTCCTGTAGGGCCATGTGGGCATGCTGTGTCCTAGAACGGGCCGGTCCTCCCCTGCTAGCCCATCACCACTCTTCCTTGTCTGGAGTTCTTGTTTCCCAGGAGCTGGTCCTTCTCAGCCAGCCAGCCAGCTGAGCTGGCTCCTACTCTGGGCATGTCCTGGGTGTGTCCTGGGCGTGTCCTGCAGCAGCACTGCCCTTCTCCTCACCGCCCTGGTTCCGCGTCCTTCCTGGCCTGTGATGGCTGCTCTCCTCGTGCCACCTGTAGGCTGGGCGTGGGCACCACGGTGTCTGCAGGGCCCAGGCATGCCACGCACACAGCTGGATTTTGTTTCCAGCATGAGGCTGTGGCGCTGAACCCGCGTGCCTTGGCGTTGCTCTGATGTGAATGTGGGAAGCCACCGGCACCCAGCTGTTCTCGAGCAGCGTCTCTGAAGGGTTTGCTGATGTCTTGCAAACCTCGACTTCCGTTCTTCAGCAGGAGAATGCAGCCCCGTGCCCGATGGGCTGGAGGCCCAGCTGACGGCCACGATGGTCTTGCTGGCAGTGGATGTGGAAGGAAAGAAGGCCCAGTGCAGGTAATGGTCCTGGTAAAGAGAACGCCGATCCGATGTGTGGTGTGTGTTCAGACTCTCCAGTGACTCATGTAGAGCTGGTCCCAGAGTATCCCAGGACTGAACCACAACATTGGTAACATGCTAAAGACGTGTTTGGGCTGGGCGCGGTGGCGCAAGCCTGTAATCCCCGCATTAGGGAGGCTGAGACAGGAGAATCGCGAGTTCAAAGCCAGCCTCAGCAACGGCGAGGCGCTAAGCAACTCAGTGAGACCCTGTCTCTACAGAAAACACAAAATAGGGCTGGGGATGTGGCTCAGTGGTCGAGTGCCCTGAGTTCAATTTCCAGTACCAAAAAATAATAATAATAATAATAAAGATGTGTTTGAAATTAACAGCCAACACATAGGAATTGGGGCTGACTAGTCCTTTTAGCTTGGTAAATTAAATACTGAATTACATTTAATAATTTAATGTTTAATTACAGAAGGTAAAACTCCCTGGTTTTGTACCAGCATTAGAGGATTGGTCTGTGGGATGCCAGCATAAGATTAAGGGGAGGCACTACTGGATCTGACTCCTTTGTAAAATACATAATAAAAAAAAGTGGTAATAAGGATAAAGCCACCTCAAGTTTTTTGTAGCCTTTAGACACATCTGCTCTTCCTGACTAGCTTGTGTTTTGCTTTCTGTGTTGTGGAAGCAGGCCCTCAGGGTGACGTATGCATAGCTGGTTCAGGGTCCACAGGACCTGGGGGTAGAGGCCATGGTCCTGCCCTGTGCTCTCTGCTCTGGCAAATCACTACCTTGAGAACGTACAGACTGAGAGATTCATCCCATGGGTGCTGGGTGCTTGGTCATCCACAGGAGTGGCCTTGTGTAAGTGACTCAGTTAGCTAACCAACTCCACACATCACAGGTGGGAAATGACTCCCTTGTGCTTTTGAGGTGGTTGACTTGGGCCTGTCTTCGTGTTTAGTGAAAAGCGGAGGATGCAGAACGTGTTGAGGCTGTTCCTGGAGCCCCTGCTGGAAGCCCTGAGGAAGTTTGGTACGAACGCCTACGTGCCGGTGCCGAGGACTGACAGGTGTCTGCAGCTGCTGCTGAAGCTGCTGCACACGTGCACATCGAGAGGCTGCGGCGCCCAGGAGGGTGAGGACAGTGTGTCTGTGGTCCTGCCTGGCGTGTCGCTGTGTTCAGGAGAGGGAGAGCGTCTCCTGGGGGTGCAGCCTCAGGGAGCCGGCGCTCTGGTCAGTGATGGGCATGGGTCGCTCTGCATGTTACGGTGTTTCATTTGCTTTTTTAAAAAAAATGTATGCTTTTGCTCATTAATTTCCAGACCACTGAAGCTGGATGCTCTGTCACGTGTTGAGCAGGGTCTGTTTCTAGTCACCACCGAGCGCAGTGCTGTGGGAGCGGGAGCCTGGAGCGTGGCTGAGGCCGGTGCTGTGCTTGCTTTGCGTCTGCTGGTGTGGGAGGCGTGCCCGTCTCCCAGCTCGTCCCCAGCCGGCTGTGACATACCTGCGGTGGCAGCGGGGACCACACGGGCTTCAGGGATGAGAATTTTGATGGGTGAACCTTGGCTCCCAATCTTTTCTGACCAATTGTGTTGATAATTTTAGAAATTTTCTGTTTAAAAATTCATTGATACTGTTAGAGTGATATTGATTTGAATGCATGTTTATGAAATATTATGTCTAATTTCAAAATCTCGATGTCCTCTGTAATGGGAGCCAAGCCAGATGCTGTGAACTTGACAGTAACTTGTCAGACTTCTAGCTCCTTCAGGGCATCAGTTTGGACTCTTTCAGCGTGTCCTGATGGTGACTGTCCTTGGGCTCTCAGTACCAGGTGGGGTTGTGTGCCTTTGACAAGTCCTGGTAGTGCTCCATGCAAACGAGTGCATGCGTCCTGAGTGCTGGACGCACAGGGAGTGCCCCACCTGAGCCCCGTGCCTGCCCTGGGCAAGCTGGCCTGCTGCTCCGCAGGCCCTCTCTGCCTCCCTGTTTCATCTTTTATCTTTTTTACTTCCATCCATTTTGGAAAAGGGCTTTTCCCACGTATGTAGGTATTCTTTAATGACACTGATGTTCTTTTGTAACTACTTTACAAAGGTATAATTGAGATGTTAAAAAGCTGTACAACTCCATGAGTTTGGGGTGAGTTGCACTCAGGAAACCACCCCCACCAAGGCCATGGTCATACCCGGCACCTCCAGGGTTCCTCTGCCCTGCTGTTGTCTGTCTGTGACAGGAGCAGCACACAGCACTGCCCCCGCACATGTCGGGTGTGGGTCACAGGCCGTTGGGCTCAGCCATGGGACCCTGGAGCCATTTCATGCTCAGAAAGTGGCTTGAAGCCAGACCCCTGGCTTGGTGTCATTTCCCTGCCTGTCCTTTTCCCCTGTCCTTCGCGCTGTGGTCGTCTGTGCTGCTGGTGCAAAGACTCCTCCTGAGGCCCGGGAGGCCCTTCCTGCTGCTCTGGCAATAGCTTCGCAGTTTGGGGTCTCACGTTGGAGCTGCACTCGTCTTGAGCAGGTGTCTTCAGGGGGAGGAGGGGGCATGCCCCTGAGGTTTGTTCTTCAGCAGGCGGGCAGGCGGCTACTTGGTCTTCCCAGCACCAGAATGGAAGACGGGACTCTCCCAGCTGGCCTTGTGGCACGTCCTTACAGACTGGCCGCCTGGCCGCCTGGGTTTGGCTCTCCACTTCCTTGGTCTGGGGCTTTATAGAAACAGCGTCTTTGGATTCGAATTCACGTGGTACACTCTTTTCTGATCTCTTTTCTATTTAGATGGTTGTATTTGAAGTGGATTTCTTATGGACGGCATGTGTCAGGGCCTGATGTTTCTTCTCTCTGACCGTCTCTGCCTTTTTATTGATGTAGATTGTTTGCATTTCTTTCTATTTTTTATTTTTTTGGAGTGGGTTCTCCTGTGTTGCCCAGATTGGCCCCTGGACCTCAGCCTCCCAGGAGCGGGGACTCCAGGCTCCTGCCAGTGGGCAGGGCTGCCCATTTGCTTTTCATGTGATCACTTTTGTGTCAGGATTTAGGTCCGTCACTTTATTTTCTGTATTATATTTATTCCCCCTATTTTTTTCCCTGCTTTCCTTTCTTTTAGCTTCTCTTGGGCAATTTGAACATTACAGTGTTTCGTATTCTGTTTCAGCTTATCATACTATTGTGTTTGGGCTAAATGTTCAGCTTTTTAGTGCTTGCTGTAGAATCACCACGCCTGCTTAGCTTTCTGCAGCCTCTGTGGAATCAGTCCCTTGAAGTGAAGGTAGGACCTTCCACCTCATTTAGGCGCCTTCCCACCCCCACCCCACCCCCATTCACAGTCGCCTCATATTTATGTTGTTCAGAGCCGCTTCAGCGCTTCAGCCAGGTCTGTTATCTTTGCTTTCCCATCAGACGTCTCTAAGCACTGGAGCCGAGAGCGGCTCGCGCTCCCTGGTCCTCGCTCCCTGATCCTCCCGCTCCCTGGTCCTCCCGCTCCCTGGTCCTTGCTCCCTGATCCTCCCGCTCCCTGGTCCTCCCGCTCCCTGGTCCTCCCGCTCCCTGGTCCTCGCAGGTTTTGTTGGCTCTCCTTCCATTCCGGTGTTCAGATGGTTTGAGAAGCGTCCTGCAGCATTTCCTTTGGACACCTTTGTTGGCAGTGAGCAACACTAGTTTTTCTTCATCTGAGGATGGCTCGGTTTCACCCTCCTAGATGAAGGATACTTTTGCTGGATATAAAATGCAGGTTGGACAGACGTTCCTTTTCAGCGCATTGGGCTGTCATGCTGCTGACCTGGGCCCTGGTGACTCGGCTCTGCCCCTGCTGTTTGACTTCCTCAGCTTCTGGCATTGTTTCTTCATCGCCGGCTTTTGGCATTTTGGTTGTGTGTCTGGGCGGGGGTCTTTTGAGGGGGAAGGTAATCCTTTTGAAATCTCCTGGCCTCCTTCATTTTGTAGATTTATATCCTTTATCACATTGGAAAGTTTATTTTTTTCTTTTTCTTTCTTTTTTTTAGTCAGATACTTTCTAAGCACCTCATTATTCCTCTTGTCCTTCTGGGTCCTTGATGGCATGAGTGTTAGATGTTTGTTCTTACCCCACAGGCGTCTGGGACTCTCTTTTTTTTAAAACATTTTTCTGTTTCTCACATTGTATATTTTTAGTGATTTATTTTTAAGTTCATGGACTCCTGTGTCATCTTTTGTTTCAGTTTTTGGACTTCTTAGTCTTAAGATTTCTATTTGGTTTTTCTGGACCTCCTTCATTTATCTGCTGAGACTTTCTGTTCCACTTGTTTTAAGATTGCTTGTGGAAGCATTTTTATAAAAGCTGCTTTAAAAGTTTTGTATGGTCTGTAGATTGTCCTTCCTGTGAGCTGAGATTCTCCTGGTCTCCTGGTAACATTTCACATTTTTCCATTGCTGTTTGTTTTTTTTTTTTTTTTTGGTACTGGGGATTGAACTCAGGGGCACTCGACCACTGAGCCACATCCCCAGCCCTATTTTGTGTTTTATGTAGAGACAGGGTCTCATTGAGTTGCTTAGCACCTTGCCATTGCTGAGGCTGGCTTTGAACTCGTGATTCTCCTGTCTCAGCCTCCCTAAGTGCTGGGATTACAGGCTTGAGCCACTGCGCCCAGCTTCCATTGCTGTTTTGATTTTTTTTTTTTTTTGGTGGTGCTGGGGATTGAACCCAGGGCCTTGGTATGCGAGGCAGCACTGTACACTGAGCTGTGTCCCCAGCCCCGCTGTTTTGAATATTATATTCTGGGACCGTGTATCTTTTTCAAGTCCTGCTGTGAGTGCTGATGTTTCTGCTCAGCAGCCATTTGACCTGGGAAAGGCCTGGCCTCATGTTGTGACCCAGCTTCTGTGGGTGCTGATTTCACCCCTCACAGTGCTCTCTGGAGCTGCACCTCACCTGTCCCGTCCTGTGGCCCTGCTGGGGCTGGACGGTGGAGTCTCTGTTGCACTGGTGCTGACGGCTGTGCTGTGCTGTGCAGCACCTTCTTCAGGTGAGCCATGAGCACAGCGCTCTGGCTGCTTCCTGGACACCTCCTCTCGGTGTCTCCCGAGTGCTGGCTGGCTGCTTCCTGGTTCTCCCTGTTCATCCTCTGGTGAGCACACCGTGGCCATGCCCTGCTACTCTCCTGCTCCTGTGTCTGGTTCCAATCATGGATGAGCAGAAGGAGCCATCAGGGGGCTCCCTGCCCTTTAGGGTCACTTCTTTCTGGACTGTGTGCTGCCCTGAGGGTGCACGAGCATTTTGCCCAGGCCCATGGCTACATTCAGTGCCAGGGTATGTGTCCCTGGCCATCCTGCCCAGGGCTGGCTCTCCTCGGTGGTCGTAAGGTTTGGTACAGATGTCCCTGGGGCAAGAATGACTAGGGCACCACAGGAAGGCACTGTCTGTAGCAGTCACCCCTGGGCACCCCAGGGCGCTTGCTCCTGTCATTGTAGCTAGATGCTTTTCCCCTGCAGATGAGGTGTCCGTGCTCCTCCAGGACCTCATCATGTCCACCTCAGAGAGCGTGTCCGAGTTCATTCTCAGGAGACTCACTATGAACGAGCTCCACTCTGTAAGTAACTCACCTTTGGTTCCTTTCATGCTTCTTACTGGCAGTCATTGTACTAACTGGAAAAGAAAAGCTACCTTAACGTGACAGTTTCTTGAGAAGCAGTGAAAACAGACTTTGGAGTTTCCTTGTTCCCCTTCCATCAGTGTCACGGACTGTGACCTGGCAAGTCATGTAGCTCCTCGGGCCTCAGTTTCCTCATGTGACAAATGAAGACAGTACATCTGCCTACTTCCCAGGTTTGGAAGGTCTTAGGTGGTGTGATGTGTGTGAGGTACTTGGCACATCAGTGCACATATGGGTCCTGTGTCCAGAGGTTCTGGTTTGGCAGGGTTAGCGTGGGCCTGAGGCGTCGGCTATTTCTTTAGCTCCACTGGTTGTTTGGCAGGGAGGCTTTGAGACTCAGAGGATGCTCTGTGAACGGCTCTGTCTTTTCTCTCCCTGTACTGCATAGAGTTGGTTCTTTCTAGGATATCTAAAAATAATAAAGTTTTTCCCCCTTGAGGAATACCTTGAAAAATAACAGATTTTGTAGAAATGTCCATTAATTTTTGTTGTTTTTGAAACCTGTTGGGACAAATGTGGAAATAAATTGAAGTTTGGATTGTCAAGGAC